>PVIR01032864.1:0-18337 GCA_004026965.1 Petromus typicus | reverse complement strand
GAGGCGGGAGGCACCGGGAGAGCAAGAGAGAGAGAGAGAGAGAGCAGGCTGAGTTGAGGAAACTCAGTGGTGATCCATAGGGTATTTCTGGACTGGAAGTTTGGGATGAGACTTAACTGTATAGTCCAGGGTGAACACCAACCTGTGTGTTTGCAAGCTGAGCCTAAGTTTTGATTGACATGCCATGAGACTCTTGGATTTAAAATTTAGTTGCTTTTCTTGCAACTTGAAATCTGTTGGTAGTGAGAGTCCTCCAATGTGGCCAGTAGCACCTACCTCCTTTTCCTAACCTAGTTTCTTAGTATATTTAGAAACTCATTTGTGTCTTACCTGGACCTCAGTACAATTAATGGGGCTATCCAGAAAGTTCTTTTTTTAATTTTCATTTTTGAAAAAGAATTTTTTTCAGGTAGATCTTGCTGTGTTGCCAGGCTGACCTCAAACCCCTGGGCTCAGATGACAACCTCCCCCTCCTCAGCTGCTCGCGTGGTGGGGACTATAGACTGGACCACTGTACTGGATCCAGAGATTTCATGCACTTGGGCATCGGGGAGTGAGTCTGTGTGGTTCGGGCTTCTCCAATTGCCTCGTTCTCAGAAACCAGTTTGGGGCCCTCTTTTTTTTTTTGAGACAGGGTCTCACTTTGTAGTTCAGGCTGGCCCTGAGCTCAGCCTCAAACTCACATCACAGCAAACCTCCTGCCTCTGCCTCCCGAGTGCTGGGATTACAGGCGTGAGCCACCACGTCCGGCACTGTGGTATGTGGCACTGGTTGCTGCTGGGGTGAGTCTCCACGCGAACCCGGGCCCTTGCGCTTGCAAGACAGGTGCTGGAACCACTGAGCTATATCCCTGGCCCTGGGGGCCTCTTTTAACTGGATATCTTGTCTGACTGTGCGAGTTCACCAGCTGCTGATGCTTTCTTCTGCCTGGTTATCCTACAGCTACAAAGGCTGGTTGAGTTTTCCTGTTCGTGGCCTGGTTTTTATTTTCTAGTGCTGTGGGGTTTTTTAAATTATTATTTTGACTCATCTGCTTACTGTTGCTTCCATGGACCTGTCTCCTTGTGAAGTACACTGATACAGTGCAATAACAAAATATCATACCTGGCAGTGTGGTCATATGTATCCTATTAAAATCAGTAACGGAAGGTTCCTGTAATTGGTTATATTTTTTTCCTTTATTTATTTTGATTGATTTTATGTGCTCTTTTATTGAAGCATTCTTTTTTGACCTTTATGTTTTCTACTAACCCAATTAAGCTGAAGATTGAAATTTCTTGAGTTTTTACAGTAAAATTCATATGTGTTACCTAGAAAAATTCAAGGGACAAGAATTTGAAGAAAAACATTTCATTATGCTCCATTGTTATGGGTATTCCAAAAGTAGGTACTGAAGGCTTATTTTTAACTTTTCTATTTCCTCCTTTTATTGTGGTGCTGGGGATGCCTTTGTGTGTGCTAGGCAAGCTTGGTACCACTGAACTACAACAGCTCAACTTTTTCTCTCTTTTTTAAAATTGATTTTATTGGTACATTTTATACATACAATAGGGTCACATTTAACATTGAGAACTTGTACCTGTACATGACATATCTTGAGTCTTATTTTTACAACTTCTTTCTCTTGGTCATCTAATGAACTCAAATTTAACTTATAAAATAATAATAATCGCACTATATGTTTATTATTTGATGATTTTGATGTTACTGTTGGTCAATGGTGATCTGTTCAAATAATTTACTTTGTCTTTAGCCATTTCTCTGGCATCTTTGAAGTATCTTATTTTCTGGTAACTATAGCATGCTTTAGGATCATCTTGATTTTTTTCTCTTGCTTCAAATTACTGAATTCTTTATTGTCCTGTTCTTAGTAGTATTACAGAACAAAATCTGGGTCCCCTAGACCTAAAAGGACATCTCCCAAGGTGGGAAGAAGGCTTGCTTCTTGTACTACTTTTAGAAGTGTCAGTGTCAGGGCCACAGAATTTATCATGTTTTGTTTTGTTTTATTTTTAAGGTTATGGTTCACATTGACTTTTAGCCGTTTGATATACTCCTCTGTCATTTGAGCACTTGGTGTCATACATAGCTCAGCTTTTCTCCCACACTGGTGTCTCTGCTCTCTCCTCTGTTCACCCCCAGAGAAGATCTGGTTGGACTGCTCTGAAATCACAGAGCTAGTACTTCGCTGTTAACTTTCAGTGCCTCCCAAAGCATAATGAAACAACAGTGACTCATCACTTCTCGGTGTTCTGTGAGTTCAGTTTCTGCTGCTCAGAGCGTCTAGTGCTTTAGCGGAACCCTTGCAGGCAGCTCAGACTCCCAGCGTGGCCATGAGACCCTGTGTGGCAGGCCTTGCTTCCTGTCCTGCCATCTCTCTCGTTCTCTGCACATCTAGACACCTGGGTCTCTGCCTGTCCCCTGAGCCTGCCCGGGCCTGTGTACTTGCTTTCCTCTGTGCCTGGAGGGTTCTTCCCCAGACCTTTGCACAGTGAGGTTCAGTGCAGTTGTCACCCTCTCTTCTAGGGCTTTCCTTAATCGTCCAAACCATCCCTTCCACCTCCCCCCAAATAGTTCATTTTCTTCAGACCTAATGTTTGTCTTGTGCATGTATTTGTTTACTTATTTCTGTTACTGCTTTTGGAATGTAAAATCCTGAGGCTAGGACTCGACCTGCCTGCTTCACCCTGTATTCTCAGGGCCTAGAGAGTGTCTAGCATGAAATACAGTGTGTTGAATGAATGACAAATCAGGGGATTCTCAGTATAGATGATAATAGATCGCGGCTATTTTTGTTTTTAAATGTAAATTATCTTAAAAATTAAAAAGATATCATGTAGTTATTGGGGAGAAGTCTGTGTATAGAATAGAAAGGAAACTGGGTATAGTGGCATATGGCTGTAACTACACCCTGCACTTTAGGGGGCAGAGGCAGGAGGACCACAAGTTTGAGCTTAGCCTGGGCAACTTAGTAACTTGATGAGATTCTGTCTTAAAACATAAAAAGCTGGGAGTAGCTCAATGAGAAGTCCCTGAGTTCAGTCCCTTAATACTGTAAAAATAAATAAATTTTTTAAATGACAAAGGAATTTATCCTCGTACCTTATCCTCTTCCTTTCCAAGCCCTCTGGCTGCTTGGACGGTGGTTCCTTTTACCGGGTGGAAGTGGCTAGGAGCAGACAACTGAGAAGATCTAGAGTCTTCTGGAGGCTGGGCTCCTTAACCACTTAGTGAGACCTGCAGGGGGCCTCTCTGTGAGACACGGGCTGTTTGAGATGCCCCCTAGGTACCTGAGTAGGAAGTTGGCTCTCCAGTCTACATCTCAGATGGGGAGGTCCCAGCTGGAAGTGAGCGAGCGGAAGGAGATGGCCCACATTTGTCCCCTGAGGCAGGACTGGGGGAGATGAAGGCCTAGGCTGCGGTCAGGGGAGGGATGAGAACACTGGAGAGCCAGTGCTGGAGCATAAGGGGAAAGCCGCAGCAAGAAAAGGCAGAGCAGGAGCTGCCAGGGAGGAAGGAAAGCCAAGCAGGGCCTGTAGACCCAAGAGGGCCTCCGGGTGGGAATGGGTGCCCAGGGGAATGGGAATTTCCGGTACTCAGTAAATCACTGCTTAGCATTTCTGTGTGTCAAATGGTGAGTAAGTCGGCAGTCTGTGCACAGTAGGCCTGAGGAAGGGTTCTCAAGACAACTCAAATAAATGAAGTCAGCCCAGGGCACTGCTCCTGTAACCTGGAATGGTGCCCGAAGGTGGCACTGTGGAGCATTCTAATTCAGGGGAATGTGGAGGAATTTTTTTTTTTTTCCAGCATTGGGTATTAAACTCAAGGCTCTCTACCCTTGAGTTATATCCCCAGCCTTTTTTACTTGATATTTTGAGACAGGGCCTTGGTGAGTTGCTGGATGGGACTTCACTTTACAATCCTCCTGACTCAGCCTCCCTCATGCTGGGATTATGGACATGTACCTTGCATGGTGCCCCGCTCAGGTAGAATGTTCCATAGGCCCCCGCAGAAAGGTGTTGGTTAAGATTCCATTAGACTTACAGGCCAGGGTGACCCTAGTGGGCTTAATTGCTGAAGTGGGAACAGTGTTCCTTCTTACGGACTTGCAGCCATGTGATCAGTCTGGACTTTAACAAGTGGGTGAGAGGAAGCCAGGAGTAAAGTCAGGTGCAGGAAGCGTGGGGAGAGGTCCAGCAGTGACAAGAACTGGGAAAATGACTTGGAGAAGTCTTAGAAGTCCTGTGTGCAAATGGATTTGGCTGGGAGTCAGGTCCATCAGGTTCTGGGCCAGTTGGCGGATGCATGTCGCACGAGTGACTGCTGGCCTAAACGAGAGCAGTGGAGTGGGAGGGGAGACCAGAGCTTGCCTGGACACTCGGCACAGGAGCACGGTGAAGCACGCCATGGGGGGAGTCCTCGAGCAGTTTTTCCGTGGAAGGGAGAAGGGAGATGCGAGCTAGAAGGAAGCTGCTCAAGCTCAAGGCCGGTGTTTTAGCGGCAAATCCTAGAGCATGCCCCTGCACACATGATCCGGTCTACTCTATTTTGATGGAAGAAACCAAGAAGTAGGAAAAAAGGGCCAGGAGAGGGACTCACTTTCCTGGCCCTCTGTAACCTCTCCTGCTTCTGTGTAAAAGGAATGGAAATAATCTGATCTTCCTGATACCTTGTGAAGACCGAATCTGTCCCTAGCTTAGTTGACTTAGTTTCTGAAGGTCTTTGCCCCTGCAGAGACCCAGGTACTGCCGCCCCATCTGGCTAGTGCCCTTCCTCCCCCAGGTTCCAGGTGGCCCCACTGATAAGGAGAAAGGGTGCAGGGGAGCCATTGACATCTCTAAGTGGCACTGGGTCCTCCCCCGAAGGCAGTTGGACCTCCAGTGTGGGCCTGAGTCAGTTTGCTAGGATCACCAGGGTAACTGACAGGAAGTTCTGAAAAGTGATTAGTCAGGTTGGAGGGCTGAGAGAGAGAATTGGGAGCGGAGCTTCTGGTTTAACTCCAGGAGAAGCGACTGGATGCCGGCAGCTCCCGCACATCTCGTCAGCAGAGCTGGGGGAAGGCCTGCACAGCGGCCCGATGAGCGGGGTCGGTATCCTCAGCCCTGAGTTGAGCCCAATAGGAAGGTAAAGAGTTGTTCCCGGCATTTATTTCCAATGTTCTTTGCCTCTTTGGACCCAGCTGACCCTGCCTGGGCTCAGGTGCTCCAGGACGCCTGGGTAGGTGGTTGGGGTTAGTCCCTACATCTCAGGGAGCCCCCTAAATCCACAGAGCCTCTCATGGCACAGGGCTCCCTCCTCACAGGTCCAGTAGCACCTTTGCTGACTTGGTAAAGCTGCATCTCACAATGCACTGCACAGTGTTCATGAGAGACTTGAGGCTGGGGTTGGCCCTGGTGACCTTCAGCTCCTCTCAGCCCCTTCTTACTACAGCTAACACACCGAGAAGCAGGCACCTCCCAGGGTTCTTCCTCATCTTTTGCTTGTGCAAATTCTCCAGGGAGGTGAGAGCTTAGGGCCTTTCGGATGTTCCCTGAGCAAGGCCTACTCCAGAGTTAGCCTGTAACTGAAGCTGTCTAGATTTCTAGGCCTGTTTAGAGTTCTTCACACTTCTAGCAGAAGCCTCATTCCTGAACTTTTCCTTTTGAGCCTTTTCATTAATCCATTGTTTACCTAATTGTTACCCACTGCAGGAGCCAGAAAGTACCTGTAATTGTCCATAGCCATGGTTTCCCAGGGCACAGGCTTCATCTCCGAGGAATCTCGAATCAGGTGCAGTTCTCAGCAATCCCCGTATCAGTCAGGGAAGGGTGTTCTTGGGAAACAGGGAAAGCACTGAAGCTCTGTCCCAGGTGCTCCAGAATGCCAGTTCATGTGACAGTTATGGATTGTTACCTTTTCAGAGTCATGAGCAGTGGGACTGAGGTAAATCATGTCACCAATGTCATGAACATTATAATGCTGTGGTTCTTACTGAGATTCAGAAATTTTTGAGTAGCTGTTCCCTGTGTCACTGTAGGTTTTTAGCCATTGATTAATTCCCAGAGTTCTGCAAAAAGTAATACTGCCCATCCATCCATCCATCCATCCATGTAGCTATTATAGACTTGGACTGAAATCAGGGCCTTGAGTGAGCATGCTAGGCAAGTGCTCTAACAGTAAGCTACACCCCAGCCTGATTTGTAAAAAGGGGGGATATTTTGTGAGTCACCTTCCTTCCTTTTTTCTTTCTTTCTGTGTTTCTTTTTTTCTTTCTCTCTCTCTTTCTCTCTCCCTCCCTTCCTTTCTTTCTTTCCCTTTCCCTTTCTCTCTCTCTCTTTTTTTTTTTTTTTTTTTGAGACACGGTCTTGTTAAGTTTCCCAGGCTGAGTTCAAGCGTTTAATTCTCCTGCCTCAGTTTCCTTACTGACAGAGATGATAGATATGTACTGTTGCATGCAGCTTCCATTCCTCATTTCTCTAGATCCAGCCTGTACATATGAGTGCTCTCTTGTGTAGGTGTGTTTCTCTTTCACACGTGCACATATGAAGTAACAAACTTCTGAAGTGGGGGTGCAGCAGGCAATGTGGGCAGCACTCCAGTGAGGGACTATGGGTTGATTCAGATGGTGCCAGCTGCTGCCTTTGCAGGAGGCCTGAGGGACCCAGGGAGTGGATGCCTGCTGGGAGTTGGGATTCCTGCAGACCAACCTTGTTGCTTGTATCTCCCGGGATAGCGCTGCCAAGGGCTAAGCTGTGTGCAAATGGAAGGCTCGGAGATCAGACGGAGGCTGGAAGACCACAGCAGGCCAGAAGAGCTGGAGCCTCCACCCCTCCACGCAGGAAGACTCCCTGAAACCTCAGAAGATGGATGTCAGGGAGTTTCTGAGAGCCAGGTGGTGGGCCCCAAACCACCAGAGGCTGAGCCCAGCAGAGAGGTAGTCTTGACCATTGGTCTTCAGGTGACAGTGCCCTTCCTGTTAGCAGGACTAGGGTTGTCCTGGGCTGGCGTGCTTCTCAACTATTTCCAGGTGAGAGGGAGCTCAGCGGGCTGGGGGCTCTGTCCAGGGGCAGCCTACAGAGTGGGCACCTGCCTGAAGGCAAGAGGAAGTTCTCTGGACAAATCACTATTTCTCTATCCTGGGCAAAATCCTTCTGGTTACTAGTAGCAGAGACTAAATTTAACCTGAGGTAAGTTTAAAAAGACAGTTTGTTTACTCATATTATTTTGGATTTCAAGCATGGCATAATTCCATGGTATCAAAATTTATTCAGTCATTTCTCTTCTGATGTATTTTTAAGTTTGACAGCTATATTAGTCTGCTGAGGTTGCTGTGACAAAGTACCACACTTTAGGGATTTAACCAACTGCAAATTATTTTGTTATAGTTCCTGAGGCTGCCTCATCAAAGGATGCACCTACAGAGGAGGCAGAGGCACTAGCAAGGCTGTCTTCTGTGACCTATTCCCATTAGCTTTTCTTTTCTGGATTGGAAGCAGGGGAATCCACTGTGTGCTAATGTCAGTAACAAGAAGTAGGAGGCAGTGGGAGTACTGTCAAGGGCTGCTGCCCACCACATTCATTATAGTGTCATTTGCGCTCCTTATAAGTGAGTAAGGTTGAATGTCGTTTGATACGTTTTTAGATCCTTTGCTATATGGAATGGTTTGACACCTAAGAAGAGAGATGAATGAGAGGGCCTCCTAATTTCATGTCAGAGAATGTCCAGATCCTTCAATTAAAGGGACTCATTTGAAGTGGACTGCTATGGAAGTGACATCATAAATGGGCAGGAGTAAAATCTATCCATAACCTCTAGAGCCCCAAAAAAGGCCCAGAGGTCCTGAGCGTGCTCTCATGTTGAGGAGATAGAGAGTGTTAATTGCTGCTGCTTCACTGGTCAGGGTTAGCGTGCTCCCTAACTCAGCTAGTAAGTTTCAGAGGTTTAGCCCCGGTGGCGGGACTTCACTGCCAGTGGAGTGGTGACCTGTTCTCTTCCTATGGGCTCCCTGGGAGTTTTTTGTGCACCCATTGTGAACGGGTCAAATGAACCATCCTCGAGGAATGCTTGTCCCTGTTGTCTTGTCTGTGCTCCCGGAGACAGGCACATGTGGTCAGGACCTTGCCTGTAAACACTGTGTCTGATGGCAGAGGGAGTCTGTCACCCATGGGGAATCTGGAAGGGCCGGCTCCCTTTGCAAGGGAAGCTCACCTGTGACCCAGAGACTGGTGGAAGGCACTGACCAGAGTATACTGACCGTATCTGCAGTAGCAGAACGCTAGCAGTTGTCGACTGGCAGTCATTTCGGTAACAGTGATGAGGACGAGGTCTCAGGATGAGGGACCACATTAAGGTTGTGGTCACCCACTTTGAGATAGTTTTCATTCTTTCCTGGTTTCAGGGTAGACAAAATTGGACTGCTTCAAAGAGAAACAGTAGGAAAATCACTCTTCCTTAAATAAAGTTTAGAAAGTAAGTCTCACTCCTTGAACATCCTGTTGAACTAATATGGAGCTCTCCTCACTGTTTTAGCTGAAAACCAGCAGGGTCCAGAGGATCTCACCTGTAAAGTCAGTCTGCAAGTCCTGCCGGGCAGCAGGAGCTGGGGAGCACCTGCCAGACACGAGCTGTGCACTGTGATACAGCCAGGCAAAAGCAGTTCTTGGGGCAGCAAGAATAGTTTTAGGGTAAGAGAAGATGGCAGCAGCCAAAGAGAGATGAAGGATGTGGGGAGAGCTAACTCAAGAGCAAGCTGGCAGCAGTGGGCAGACCCATCTCAGGAGGCCTTTGCCATGTCAGGAACCAGTTAGCAAAGAGGACTTCATCAGAGCCTACCAGGTATCCTGGGTCATCTCCGGCTCATCTGTTTAGAAAGCTGGTTGTTATGGTCCCTTCTTTTTGCCCTGTTGATTGAGGGAAGGTCATGGGCACAGCACAGCACCCAGCGCTGGAAGTAGGCAGCAGCAGTTTTAGTCCTGCCTCGAAGCCTGGAGAGGAGGATGCCACACCCTGCAGGGCTGCCCCGGAGGCCTCCCTCAGGTGCAGACCTGCACAGGCCGTGGGGAGTCCTGTTCCTGCAGGAGGGGGAGTTGGCCCGTTTGAATGGTTAGGCGGGCTAGCAGAAGCTGAGGTCTGGCGCTCACGGACACGTAGGCACAGTGCCTGAGCCCCTTGATAAGGAGTGTTTCTTAGCTAGGGGCCTTATCCGTGGGAGCAGGGAGGGGAACTGGTGTTGGGTCCTTCGAAGCCTTTCTGGTTGCCTCAGATGGCAGGACAGCACATTGTCCTAATTGCTTTCAGTATTGTACCACGCAGCCCGAGAACCGCTGCCTGGGTTTCTTCTTGTTTCTGTGATTCTCTTTGCTTGTTCCGTTATTCATTCCTTCAGGCAGCACCTACTGTGCCTGGTGCCGTGGGAGACATGACGGACTCTGCTTCCGTGTCCTGAGAGTGGAGCGGAGAGACAGAGAACAGTGTGTAAATCAATGCTAGGCAACAGCAGCAAGGACCAGAGAGACCGAAGCAGGGTGACAGGCCAGAGCAGGGAGTGGCAACAGCCTGGAGAGGGAAGCTGGAGAAGGTCTCTGGAGAAGCAGCCGTAGAGAAGAGGCCCGAGTGGACACGGGGACTGCCTGGACGCTGTGGGCAAGCCAGCCAGTGGGGCGGTACATCCTGTGTGGGGTTCTGTCTGCTGTCTGAGATCAGAAACAGAAAGGAAAGGTCTTTGTAGTTATTTAAAATTTAGACAACTTGATCTCTGAGACTTGAACAAGGCGCAGAAGCATTCAGACCTTCAGGAATGACTCTGGCTCAGAACCAGCCTAGGCTCAAAGTGACCCTGAGAGAGGAACTCAGGTGTCCAGAAACTCTGCTCCTAGGGAAGCAGGCACTTTCCCCCTGGCTGTGAGGTTTTGTCAGTCTGTCTGCCACAACCCTCCTGCTCCGAGGACCCACCCTGAGAGGATGCTCCCTGAACACCAGAGTTGGCATAGGTCAAGGGTTCATGCTCATGCCCAGCCCTCAGGGGTCCTGACCCTTTGCGGTGCAGTGGGCGGTCCTATTGTATGTGTGGGAGAAAGGAGAGTCTGGGGCCTTTTGCTTGCTAAGCACACACTGTGCTACTCAACAGCACCCCACCTCCTCTCCCAGGTGTGCTGACGACATCTGTAATGGGTTAGAAACTACTGATCCTGGCCTATTCCCTGTGAGGTGGATATCTTCAGGGTCACCCAGGAAATGCTTGACCCAGATTCCTTCCATGGTCCCATGCAGCCTGGAATTCAGTTCAGGCTCTCTGAGGTTTTCCTTAGCGCTACTGAACTATTTTAAAATCATCCTCTTCATTTTCTGGATTATGGCCTAATAAACTGTGTTGATGTGTGGTGTTCTCAAGTTTTACAGGAAAGTAATTTTTCTTGTATGAATATGGTCTCTTTTTTTTTTTTTTCCTGGCAACAGTTACATTTGGTGGTAATAAAAGCAAATAATTGTAGTAGTCAGCATGTACAGAAAGTAATAAAAGTTAATCACTGAGGTATATCCCAACCATTTATTTATTTAGAGACAAGATCTCACTAAATGGCCCAAACTAGTCTCAAATTTGTATCATTTTTCAGCTTCCTAAGTAGCTGGGGTTTCAGTCATGTGTATTAAACATGGGAAGGGAACGTAACTAGAACTTTTACATAAAGTTCTAGTCTCCTGTGAGTTCATGGCACACGGCGAAATAATTAATAATTAGGCAGAAATGAGACTTAGAGAAAATTGAGCTTGGGTCTGATCCATGCTACTCTGGGCAGCAAGGACTCTGGACCCCAGCCTACCACAACTTTTATTATCTACATTCCAAAAAACCCCAGAAAGGCAGGGCCACACCAACAATAGTCCTAGAGAAGTTATGTAGATGAGGATTCCTCGGGGCAAGGCAGATAAATGTCAGCAGTAGTCCTTGAGAAGGGGGAGATCCGGTGCAGTTCTGCCCTGAAGCATCACAGCATGTGGGACCATTGAGTCCCTGTTGCTACCAGAGATGAAGACAAGAGTCAAGTCCAAAGTCTGTCTCCAGGCAGGAAGTCCTGGTCAATCTTGACCTTGCAATTCCCAAACAGGGAGGTTCCCAATAGTTATGAACCATCATGTTTGCCAGCCCAAACTTTACTGCATTCGTATGCATGTATGTTTATTTGTGTGGTATGTGTGTGTGGGGGTATCTTTGTTTTTCACTCAATTTTAAAACAAATTTGAGAAACATTTTTATCATAATTTGTACCTATGTCAGATGCCTCTTGTATGAGATTATATAGATGGTTTATTCCTCTGTTTCCTGCACTGACAGAAGGTTTAAGATCCACTATGCACAACTACGTGTTGTACCAGGATGTCTGAGCACATCTCAGACAGGAGGGACACTCAGGAGGGCTGACGCCTGGCACGAACAACTGCTTACCTGGGGCCTCAGAAAGGGTGTCTCAGTGGAAGTGGCCAGCAAGCAGAGAAACTGGCCAGCCTCCAGGGCTTCTGTCCTTCACCAGCTGATGCCCGGAGCCCAGCTGACTCCTGTAGCACTTTTCTCAAAAATACACCATTTCAGCCTGTGGCCCATGCACTCGAGTTAGCTGAGACAGGAACATCAGGTGTTTGAGGGAGAGGCCACGCTGGAGTCAAGGTCTTAGGATCCACTCCAGGGTTAAGTTGCATTGCAATTTTGGACAGAACCTCCTATGACCTTTGTTTTGCTATTTGTGAAAGCCCAATGCTGTATATTCCCTGGGAATGAATAGCTTGGCGTGTTTTGAGAGTCCAGTGATCAGTTGAATATGAAAAGATTCTGAGAAATCCAGGTTGCCTTACAAAGGGAACTACACCTGCCTACCTTCATTCCACCTCCTTCCTCCTTCCCTAACTTCCTTCTCCCTCTTTTTTCTTTTCTCTCATCATCTACCTCCCTCCCTTCTTCCTCTTCCCTTTCCTTCTTCTCCTTTCCTCCCTCCCTTCCTCTTCTTCCTTTCTTCCTCAGTTGCCGAGTGTTTGTTAGTAGTTGAGATTGCTCTGTCTCATCATTCCTTGGATTTCCTTTAGAGTGGTGAGCATCATAACTCAGTTTTCATTTTCACAATTATCTACCATCCTGGGAAACTGAACAAGTCTGTTTGGCACCCTAGTGATTAGACAGGACCTGGCATATTGTCCTGTGAGGACTACAGTAGTGTGTTCAGTAAATTGCGGAAGGATTTGCCCCACTCTGAAGGTTACAGCCTGCAGTGAGGCAGCCTGGTCCTTTCCCCAGCTAGTGAGGGAGATGTGCTTGTGGTTATTCTTGTGAAACTTGATGCAGAGGTTCCCAAAGAAAACTGCACCACAAAACTGTACCAGGGAGAGACAAATCAGTGGAGTGTGTCTCCAAACTGTGAGAGGTCTGACATCCCTCTTTCATTGGTTGTGAAGTGACAGCTGTAGTAGATGTTCACGAGCAATTGATCTCCTTACACTATGTGGATTGCTCCATGGGGAGCATGCATTGGTTTTAGTGGGACATGAATAGGAAGCAGTTAAGAATCATGATTGAGATGGTGTCTGTGGGCCAGAAACAGATGTGGGGGAGATGTGCAGACAGGCAAGTTGGATGTAGAGTTTTGGTGGTGGTAGATGGTCAGAATAGGGTTTGCATTGTGACAGAACATTCACTGAGGCGGGAAGCTTGTGGAGGTGAATTTGGAAGAAGTGATTATGAAAGACTGATTGAGTTTGAAGTGTGCTTATCCCTTCTCATAAGTGACTGAGGATGATGAGGTGAAGCACAGGGAAAGTCAGGGCCAGAGGAAAAGTTTGGGAGTTGTTGAGTATATCTGGTGCCAGCAGAAACAAGAACACAGAGATACAGTTCCCAGAAGTCCCAGTTATTCATTGCTGTGTGATCAAGCATAACAAAATGTAATAGCTTGTTGCAACACTCAAGTTAATTGTGAACCTAAAACTTGGATGGGGCTCTGTGAGACTAACAGCTTGCTGGGTGCTTGTCTCAATACAAGACAGTTCACTCACATGACTGGTAGGTTGCTGCTGGCTGTTGGCTGGTGTAGAAAACTGGGGAAGGGATGTAACTAGAACCTTTGCGTTAAGTTCTAGTCTCAAGTGAGTCCAACTGCACAGGTGAAATAATTAGTAATTAGGTAGAAATAAGACTTAGAGAAGAAGCTGAGCGTTGGCCTGATCCGTGCACTTTGGGTCGCCTATACTCCCTGACCCAGGCTTGCCACACCTTTTATTCCCTAGACCCCAACTTACTTTCTTTTCATTTCATACATTCCAAAAGAGAAGTTATGTAGATGAAGATCCCACTGGGCAGACACCTTCAGTGGTTCTTGAGAAGTTATGTAGGTCCTGGTGTGGTTCTGCCCTGAAGCATCACAACATGTGGGACACTGGAGTCCCTGTTGATACCAGAGGTAAATACAAGAGTTAAGTCCCCAAGTCCGTCTGCAGGCAGGAAAGCCTAGCCTAGTCCTAGTCTGTGCAATTATTTCTCTTAAGTAGGATTGTCCCCCACAGGCTGGGACCACAGTGGGGGCTGTCAGCCACCCCACCTGCATGTGACCATCCCAGGCGACAGGAAGGGGAACCTGTCAGTTTCTTAGGATCCAGAAGGTGCGCAAACAGTGGCTCTTCTGATACATTCTACTGGTCAGATAGTCATGAAAGGAATGGGAGGGCCAGAAGTGCCAAGTCCCAGTGGGAAAAGTGTGGCAGCCTGGCTCCTATGAGAAGTTTAAAATATCTGGTAGAAGAATAAGCATGTGAAGGGTGCGACTGAAGATACCATGAGAGGGGCCTGGGGGAACCAGTTAGTGGAGAAGCGGGTATGTGGAGAGACCAAGGGTGGGGCTGGGGAATTTGACAATGGCTGGGCAGACTCCTTGATGATAGAGGCCAAGGCAAGGTGCCCAAGAGGGTGCCGGCTCAGGAACATGCCTCCTGGTCAGTAGGTGGCTTCTGCTGGCTGTGACTCCGTTCATGCCCTCTCTAGCCCTTGGGCCTGGGCATTCTGTCCCTCATGCCCATGAGATACACAGAGGATGCACCAGACGACGGAGTCCCTGGGAGCCCAGGTGGCTTCCGAGCCAGCCTCTCCCCTTCCCCGGTCATGGGTATTAGGAGGGCCACGACTGCAGGAAGTAAGCACATTCACAGTTCCCGCAGGCCTCTGAAGGACAGCATAGCTGTTCTTCTATGAACACAGCCTCTTCCTGTGACCATCAGCCCCCTGGACAGTGGTTGAAGTGGCCACAGGTGTGGCTTCCTTGTTGGGGACTTGGCAGAGTCCTTGACTTTGAGGAGAAGCAAGGGGCAGGGCCCTTTGGGTGAGATCTCTCCAGGCCCTTCTCTGCAAGGGCAGAGCTGCACATGTGTAGAGGAGGCAGGAAACCTTTGCGTGGGCACTCACCAGGGCCTGGCCAGCTGCTGGACACTATCAAGGTCAGCACTGGGGAACAGTGTGCCTTCCTGGCAGAGTGTGCTCTCAGCTGACATGCGGGCATTCTCTGAGGAGAACCTACCCTGCACGGAGTGGACAGCAGAGCTGGCAGTCTCCAGATAGGGCTCCTGGCCACAGTGGCCTTGGTGCCTTACTTTTCTGCTCCAGCACTTGGCTGAGGGGTCATTAGGAAACGTGCTCCAGGCTCAGGTCACCTGGCAACTTCCTAGGAAGCTGCCGTGTAGGTGAGGAGCAAAGGGGACAGAAGTGAGCGCCTGAGTCTGGACTTCTCGCCTCTGGGGGTGTGGCAGACACCCAGATCATGGTGGTCACCCGGCTGAGCCTGGAGTTTCGCTTCCAGGGCCAGAAGCTGCGAGGCTTCAGCTGTGAGTTTACCCGGTCCCCTCATGGGGTACTGCCCGAGACCATCTTCACCACAGTGTGCCAGGTCACAGTGCCCATACTGCTGTCGGGCTTGGGCATGATGGCTGCTGGCTTCATGATGAATATTGTCCAGGTGCGTTCTGGGTATTGGAGGGATAGTGGGGAGGGCTGGAAGACAGAATCAGGGTCTCCGGGCACCCCAGATGGGGTTGGGCAGGGATAACAGGGGCCTGCAGGGGGAGCAGTTGCCCTGAGCTGGCCTTGCTGCCCAGGAGTTGTCACAGTGGGGCTGGTAGAAGGGTCTGCTGAGACAGAGCCACAGAGCAGTGGGGACTCTGACAGCCTTGCCTGAGGTGAACCCTCGTGGGCCCTGTCAGCCCATGGAGCTACCCTCCTCCTTACAGGGTCTGCACTGGATGCAGGGGATCCTTAGTCTCTTTTTGCCTCATTTTCCTTATGTGTAAAGCAGAGCTCACAAGAGTCCCTGCCTCACAGGTTTATGAGACGCATGACCAGGTACACGTGTGTTGTCGTCCTGGGAAGTGGGGAGATGGGCACAGGCAGAACTGTGACAAGCCTACTCCTCCGGAATGCCCACGAGGTTCTGGGAGGGACAAGGCTCATAGCCCGGCAAGCGTGTAGAGGCTGGGGAGGAGTGCGGTGGTCGCCATCTGATAGTGGTGATTGTGACAGACACTCACTCCTCGTGTTCTGCGTGTACCCTGAGTTTGGTCCTGGGAACATTTGGATGACTGAGAGGTTTTGCTGTCTGTCTACTCCAACATTTATTCAGGACTAATGTGTTATTTTATTTCAGGAAAACCAAAGAACGGACATAAGTGATAATGGAGGGGTGCCCATAGAAATCACAGTCAACATTTTGCTTCATGCCAAGATTGTTTTCTGTATACATATCAAGATGGATATGTTGGGGTTGAGGCCGGGGATTTAGCTCAGTGGTTCTGGCGCCTGTCTTGCAAGTGCAAGGGCCTGGGTTTGATCCCCTGGTAACCACATACAATACTGGGCGTGGAGACTCAGCCCAGCAGCAACCAGTACCACATACCATAGTGCTGGTCGTGGTGGCTCACGCCTGTAATCCCAGCACTTGTGGGGCAGAGGCAGGAGGATTTCTGTGAGGTGAGTGTGAGGCTGAGCTCAGGGTCAACCTGAATAACAAAGCGAGACCCTATCTCAAAAAAAAAAAACAAAAAAAAAACCCCACAAATGTTGGGGTTGTACTGTTTATTCATTGATTTTCAATTAAGAGTGTGTATGTGAGTGTGTGTGACCAGGAATGAGATCCAGGGCATTGTGCATGCCAGGCATGTACTGTATCACTGAACTATATCCTCAGTCCCACTACTGCTTTTTAATCTGTAAAGTTGAATTTAACTAGCTACAAGGATATCCCAGATGGTGTCACGTGTTTCTCTGTATTTGCAGCATCTCCATGGTGGTGGCTGTCCACTATCTCCTAGTGCCACCCAATCTGCCCGGCCTCCAAGGGCTGACTTACAGGTCCTCTCTGGCACTTTCTACCTGCACACCTCAGTAAATGGGACATGTGTGGCTGGGATTTAGCTCAGTGGCACCACACCTGCCTTATAAGTGCGCAGTCCTGAGTTCCATCTGCCGTAAAAAGAAAGGGGACATGTGGTCCTCTTGGTGCTGCACCCCACTCACTTTGGAGAGCTTGTGCTTCTTTGGCTTATAATCTAAGTACTAATCTAATCTAAATGTCCTTCCGTGTGGCTTTCTGAGAACTTGTCACCCCTCCCCGAAGACCTCCCTTCCAATCCCCCAGCCCCAAGTCTTCCCTTCTTGAGCTTTTCCAGAGCTGCCTTGTGTGGGGCTGGGTTTGAGCTCCTCCATCTCTAACCTCCCACAGCCCTTCACAACTGGAAGCGAGCTCGCAGTGCAGCTCCGCAGCACACCCTCTTCTTGGTGCCCCCGTTACTGTACCCTGGAGGGCCTTTGCCAGCTGGAAGCCTGAGGCACGGAGTGGACGCGTGCGTGGGAGGGGAGCAC
This sequence comes from Petromus typicus, assembly GCA_004026965.1. Taxonomy (NCBI): domain Eukaryota; kingdom Metazoa; phylum Chordata; class Mammalia; order Rodentia; family Petromuridae; genus Petromus; species Petromus typicus. The sequence continues at coordinate 1,475 of PVIR01032864.1, read as the reverse complement.
ACTTTCCTCCTAGGGGGAGGCAGAGACATGCAGAGGGAGCAGTGCAGTCTGAGTTGGACCCTAGATGCTACTATAGCAATTGTCAAGGTGCCGTGGAAGAAACAAGCGTTGCAGGCAAAGACCTGTGTGTGCAGAGATAAGGAGGCGTGCGAGTATGCATCGGCACAGAGTGGGGAACGTTGGGTGACCACTATCATGGGGCGGGGACACGGCGGGCCACTGAGGGGCTCTGCTCTGCTCAGAGGCTTGAAACATACACTGAATGCAAAGAAGCTTTTGTTGTACATTGGTTGACTTCCTTCCCGCTCTCTTTTCTTTCCATTCCTTCTTTCCTTCCTGTATTCTCTATTTTCTTGCATCTGTTTTCCTGTATATCTTTTTTCCCCTTCATTCTATCCTGCCTTCCTTCTTTTGTGGTAAGTATTATATTTGTTCACTGGAATGTAGTGTAGACATGTGGAAAATCACACAGCTCCTGTGTGGGCTGAGTAACTGAAGGCGAGCACCCCTCCGTGACCGCCGCAGAGCTTCCCACCCATTACCAGCAGTTCTTTCATGTCCCACCCTGTCTCTGCTTCTCCTTTGCCTTCTAGTGCTGTGAATGAGTTGTGGTCCTAGTGAGGGATTATGCTACTTACAACATTCTTGAATATGTTTCAGGGGCTCATACGGATGGACTCAAGCTTGTTGGGTATGTGTTCTGTGGAATTGGCAGTGTATGGTTATAAGTGGTTGAGTGGCCTGGTCATATTTGTGTGACAAAACTCCTCAGTGTCAAGGATGCTTGGAAAATGAACCTTGAAGTACCAAGGAGAACAGGAAGGTTGGGGCTATAATTCGAAGCCCCATGAATGCCAGAACCAACAGTATTGGTAGATTTCTGCTCTCTAGTGACTGCAACAAATTATGTCTTTAAAGTGTTGCTCTAGAGGAAGGTGGCAGAATTTTAAAATTATGACAACCTGAATGTCAGGCTGGACCCAAGAAGGGTTTAAGTCTTGGCTAGCCCAACAGGAAGGACCCTGGAACTGCAGGAGGTGGGCCTGCCTGCCAGAGGATCTTGGAGCAGCTGGAGTTTGGAGAGCATACGTTTGAGGTGACTGTGTGACATTAATTATGCAGTTCACAATGGATAAGGCAGGTGTGACATTGGGCCACTGACATGTTTCCAGAGCATCTGTCAGGGATTTGCTTCTGGCTGCAGTTAATAAGAAACTCACTTCAAAATGACTGTGGGGACAAGGACACTTCTTCTCTCTAGAGAACACAGGAGACAAGGCAGCCCAGACAGGTTACTTCCCTGAATGAGCTGTGACTCTCAGCATTTTTCATTTGTGCTAGTCTGCTAGGGCTAAGGTAACAAACCACAGACCTGGTGGCTTAAATATGGAAATTATTATTATTATTTCTTCTGGATACTGGAAGTCTGAGATAAGATGTCTGCAGGGTTGGCTTCTTGAGGTTTTATTTTATTT
>PVIR01032863.1:0-18315 GCA_004026965.1 Petromus typicus | reverse complement strand
ATAATACCACAACGGGCACCACTCAGTACCTTTCACGAACAACCTTTGATGTCCAGGTCTCAACTCCCCAGTCAGAAGACACACTGACAAATTGGATCAGAAAACATAAACCAACTGTGTGTTCCATACAAGAGACAAACCAATCACTAAAGCAGCTCAGACTACAAATCAGAAGAACTATATTCCATGAACAGCAACCTGAGAGCAAGCAGGACACATTCTATTTTCAGAGAAATAGACTCCAAGCCAAACCGATCAGAAGAGACAAGAAAGGTCACTACATATTGGTAAAGGAAATGATTCAACAGAAAGAGAGAACAGTTTTACATACGGATGCACTCAATGTCAGTATATCCAGCTTCGTAAGACAAATACTACTGGACATAGAGATCAGATAAAAATAAACACAGAGGGAACTGTAATACCTCATTCTCACAAATAAATCAAATAGACAAAAACCTAAAACAAAAACATCAGAGGTAAACCACTCTTTTAACCAACAATAACAGAAAACCCATTCTTTTCAACAGTACACAGAACTTTCTTCAAAACTGGCTGCATGCTTGGCTATAAGACATACTTCAGTACTTTCAAAAGAACTGAAATAATCTCATATGATTTATCAGATCATAGTGCAGTGAAACTAGAAATCAATGGCAAAAGAAACTATAGAGATTGTGCAAACACATGACGGTAAATAATGCAGTCTTGAATAAGCAACAGGCCACAGGAGTGATCAGAGCAGGAACTAAAACACTCCCCGAAACAAATGTTAATGGCTGTGGAACATACCAAAACCACGAGACACAAAGCGGTCCACAGAGGGAGGCGAAATGAAGTAAACCCACATAAATAACCTAACAAGCGCCTCACGTTTCCAGAAAAACAAGAACAACCCAAATCCAAAACTATGCAAGGAAAGAAATCACAAAGATCAGAGTGGAAATTAAACCTGAGAGAAAAAAAAAAACAACAATGCAAAGAATGAATCAATTGCAGAGTTGCTTCCTGGAAGGATAAATAAACCCTTTGATAAACTTATCTACAAAACGAAAGAAAAAACCTATATCAATGGAATTAGAAACGAAAAGGTAAAGTCACAACAGAAAGCCACTGAAGTCCAGAAGATTATACATAAATTATTTTGGAAACCTTTATTCCAGTAACTTGGAGAAGCTAGAAGAAATGGATTTCTAGACAAAACTGAACCAAGATGATATAAAAACCCCGAACAGTTTGGTAACAGGCAAGGAAATTGAAGCAGTAAAAACAAAAACAAAACGACCCCCAAAACCTACAAACTAAGAAAAAGCCAAGACCTGCTGGATTCACCGCGGAGTTTTATAAGAACTTCGGTGAAGATCTGGCGGCAGTATTTCTCAGACTCTTTCAAGACTGAACTCATCCCGGAAGTCGGCTTCCCCCACACCAAACTGTGACAAGGCTCGCTGCGGCTCACACCCAGATGTCCTCCCCAGCCCCCCACACCCGTGGGCTGGCCTCCGAGAAGTGACTGAACCCAGGGAGTGCCCAGGCAGGCTGCGGCCCCGTTCTGCCCCTCCTCCTCTCCCTGCCCCCAGGACAGGAGCAGTCTCTCCTGGTCAGGTCTTTGCACAACGCGTGAGCAAAAAACAGCCCTCGTCTCCTCGCACTCACCGTCCGAGCTCGCTGGGACCGAAGCAGAACAACCACAGACAAAAGCTATTGGCCAGTTTCCTAATGAACACAGCCTGGTACCTGGAATGCAACAAGAGTCAATAACGATCAGATATCAGGACCTCGGGTTTCATCCCCAGGATTTGAGGGTGGTTCAACATATGCAAGTTAATAAAGGTAACAGCCACATCCACAGGGGGGTAAAAGCCCTGGAGTCGTCTCAACAGATGCGGAAGAGCCTCTGACCAAGCCCAACACCCATCCGCTAAAGGCCTTGACAAGAGTCGGTCCGGCCGGCCCTTCCTCACAGAGCAGCTTATGCCGAGTGTCACTCAGGCCACGCGGGGTTTACGGATCGACCACCCCAAGAGCTGCTGGGGCAGTATGTGTTTCAACCAGTCAATTCTTATATTAAATAGATTTGATTAAATTGCCATTTTTATACTGTTATATTACCTTATAAAAATTAATACAAACATAATTCTTGCTCATTTTGTATTTAAATAATTAGACTGGTGTGCAGTTACAATGGTGGAAGCTGATTATGGCAAATCTACCGCCAAGATACAAAAACTCTCCCACTAAAATTAGGAATGAGGTAAGTGTATTCACTCTCACCATTCCTTTGCAATAACAGTACTCAAAATCTAAGCCAGAGGAAGCAGGCAAGAGAAGGAAACGAAAGGGATTCCAATGGGAAAGGGGGTTAAAATATTCTCATTTGCAGATGACACACTCCTGTACATGGACGATCCAAGAAATCTCCACCGAGGACTCAACTAAAACACAGTAAGGTGGAAGGATACAAAATAAATACACAAAAGTCAATAGTGTTCCTGTACAGCAAGAACGAATCCACTCAGAAATCAGGCAAACAGTTCCATTCCCAATAGCTTAACACATGAAGTACCTCAGAATTAACCTGACCAACGAAGTGAGAGACCTCCATACAGAAAACTGGAAACTCTGGAAAAAGAGACTGAGGGACATTACAGCAGAGGACACTCCCTGTTGCTAGGGAGAAGCAGCATCACTGAAATGTCCGCGTCACTAAAACATAGCCCATCAAGATGCCATCAGCTCTTCATAGAACCAGAAAAAGTAATTCTAAAATTTATATGGAAACTGAAGAGACTCAGAATAACTAAAGCAGGGCCGGGGAGTTAGCTCAGTGGTTCCGGCGCCTGTCTTGCAAGCGCAAGGACCCGGGTTCAATCCCCGGTAACCACATAACAATACTGGGTGTGGAGACTCACCCCAGCGGCAACCAGTACCACATACCAGTGCCAGGCGTGGTGGCTCACGCCTGTAATCCCAGCACTTGGGAGGCAGAGGCAGGAGGATTGCTGTGATGTGAGTTGGAGGCTGAGCTCAGGGCCAGCCTGAACCACAAAGCGAGACCCTGTCTCAAAAAACCTTAAAAAAAAAAAAAAAAAAGAATAACTAAAGCAATTTTGGGCTCCAAGAACAAAGCAGGAGAACAGCAGCTTTAGGTCAGGGGCATTGCGGCTGCCTAGCGAGTGCGAGGTCCCGAGTTCAATCCCCAGAACGGAAAGAAAAGGAAAGGAAAAGATGAAGCAGGAGGCATCAGAGTTTCAGACTTCGCTGTACAAAGCCGCAGTCATTAGACACAGTATCGGCACGAAGCCAGATGCGTTGGAAAGCGGAATAGATCCGAAAAGAAGAAACAATGCCAGGCACCTTCGGCCAAGCACGCTCACAGAGTGACTGACAGTGCACACCGCGGAGACAGAGCTTCTTAGGTCAGCGGTGCTGGGAAGATGGGTCCACAGACACAAGAATGAATTTCTTTTTTTGAGACAGGGTCTCGCTTTGCTATTCAGGCTGGCCCTGAGCTCACTGTGTAGCCCAGGCAAGCCTCGAACTCACAGCGATCCTCCTGCCTCTGCCTCCCAAGCGCTGGGCTTACAGGCGTGAGCCACCATGCCGGCCAAAGAATGAACTTGATCCATGTCTCTCTGCACTAAATCCAAATTAAAATGGGTCAAACAGAAGCTAGGGATTTAGCTTAGTGGATCCAGCGCCTGCCTTGCAAGCACATGGTCCCTAGTTCGATCCCAGTAACCACATACAACAATGCCAGGTGTGGTGACTTATGCCCACCAGCAATCAGTACCACTACCACAGTGCCAGGCGTGGTGGCTCATGCCTGCAATCCCAACGCTTGGGAGGCAGAGGCAGGGGGATCGCTGTGAGTGAGGCAGAGGGGTCGCCTGGGCTACATAGTGAACTCAGGGCTAGCCTGAACTACAAAAGCAAAACCCTGTCTCAAAAAAAGAAATGGGTCAAGTAAGGCAAACAAAATTGACAAAGTTGTGGCAGGGCTGAGGAAAAAGATGACTTATGTAAATAAAACAACGATTACATGTAATTGATTTATAAATTAAATGTATCTTCAACTGACACCACAGAAATGTAAAGGCTACCAGACTCCTTTGAAAATATATACACCAGCAAATCAGATCATCTAGAAGAAGAAATGTGTAAGTTTCCGGAAATATACAATCCATGCAGAAGGAATCACGGAGAGTGAACGCAGGTGCGGCTCCTCAGGCTGCGGCAGAACCCTAAGCTACCGGGCAAGGCTCTGGCCTGGTGACTCCACGGCTGGCTTCTGCTAGTCTATCACACCTAAATGTTCCGGACCGTTTCTCAAATTCTTCGCAGTCTTTCCTGATTCACTCACAGGCCGTCACGGCTGACAGGAAAGCACGCTAGGAGAGAGGCGCGCAGCCGTAACCCAGGGGGTGCCACCGGGTAGAGATGGTGGAGAAGGGGGGCGTCGAGGCTCGATGCGGACTGAGGTCAGCCAGCCAGAGGGCACCACCACGCGTCAGGTGTGGGCAGCTCGGGCTGAGACCTGACGGTGACACCGATGCTCCACCCCCCCGCCCGGGCCTTCTCCCTTTCGGCTCTTTGGGGAGAGTAAAGCAGGTGCGGTCCCCTGTGTGCGGGACAGCCTTTCGGTGGGCACAGCGACTCATCTTTTAAAATGCTCTCCCAGGGCTTGGCAAGCCGGCGAGCCCTGCACTTGGGTTTAAAGTCTGCAGAGACGGTTCTGATACGTTTAAGAGGTCAAGAAAAACCTTTTAAAAGTACATTTGATGACACACGGTTGAAACTTGAATTTCAGAGTCAGTCAACAGACTTCTCCTGGAATAGGGCCGTGCTGATTGGCCCTTGAGCTGCCTGGGTTGTTTTCAGCCACAGCCCGGGGTTCGGTGGCTGTGACGGAGGCTGCCCGGCGCACAGTGCCCAGGACGTCTGTCAGGGCTTTCTCAGAAAGAGGTCGCCAACCAAATCGACTCGGCCATCCTGACTCCCCCCTTGCTCCCAAACGCCCATGGAGGCCGCACAACCCTCAGCCTGGAGGCGGGCAGAGCCCCGCTCTCGCTCTCACCCGCGTAGCTGCTGACGTTAGCACCTTGGCACGGCGGGCTTCCTCGCCAGTGGGTACCAGCGCTGGTAACTCTGGCGGTCCAGTCTCCGTGAGCTCCGAGCTTTTCCTGCCCGCTGTGGGAGCTGGGAGCTCCCCATGCGGGCTGGGAGGGGCCGAGCGAGGGCCTCGCTTCCTGCTTCCCGGCACGAATCACACTCAGCTGGTTACCGGCGTGAGATCAGGCCCAGCAGGACCACCTGGTCGCTTTGCTGTCTTCCTTCCTTCTGCACTACCGGTGACTGAGCACAGGGCCTTGGGCACTGAGCTATGTCCGCAGCCCTTTTATTTTTCTGACTCAGGGTCTCACTCAGTCACTAAGCTGCCAGGCTGGGCCTGCCACCCAGGGTGCTGGGGCTGCAGGCGTGTGCCTGGGCGGGCTCCTTACCTGGCGCCGCCCCCAGATGTCATGCAGCTGAAGCAGAGCCTCTGGTGTGGTCCCCCAGGTGCGGGTCTGCCTCATCTGCAGCCTCGTGCCGCCTGGCTCATCTCTGGGCCTCCTGCCGCCTGTTGGCTGCAGCCCGGGGTGCTCCCGCGAGCAGCGCCGGGTGACCCAGCACCCCCTCCCCGCTTAGGGGCTTCTCTCGGGGCCTCTGCTGATCAGGTTGTCAGATTTAACAGAGGTCTCAGGACTCCCAGTTAAACTGGGATTTCAAGTCAACTCCTTTTTAGTGTGAATATAATGCATGAAAGTTAGGAGACTTCTGTTAACTACTTTGTCATTTTGTTGACCTGAAATTAGAATGTACTTGGTGTGCTGTGTCTTTGAGCGGGGACCTCTGGGAGCTGTTCAAGGAAGAGACTCCTGGGGGGCAGCACGAAGGCAGGGGCTTCCGTCCGGCCCCCTCGTCCACGTGTCACCTGTCCCTGGGAGAGGGGAGCACTGCAGTCTGGGAGCTTCTGAGTTGCCCCCAGCTCGGGAAGCAGCACCCAAGCACCAGCGCGTCACGTGTCTGCTGTGCCTGGGGGGTTCGACCCCGTCAGGGGAACAGCTGTTTCGGGAGCCCAGGGCAGCGCTCTGCCTGGGAGACGCCACAGGACACCACAGGATGGCCCGCGGTGGCTATTTTGATGTCTACACCGTGGGCGGGAGGCCATCCTGAGGGGTCCTTGAGTGACCGAGGCTCAGCAGTCCCGTCCACCCCTGGAAGTGGGCACTGGCCTTGCTCAGTGACAGCATCTCTGCTGGGGCTGGTGGCTGCCTGGCACACCCGTCTCCGGAGACGCCTTGTCAGACGTGTTCAGGGTTCATTACATTCACCTTCTAGTGACAACAGCCCACTCCGCCCGGCGGTGGCTGGAGAGGGCAGGGCGCTCTTCCTGCCTGGCCCGCAGCTGTCCTGGGCTGAGCGCCTGCTATGGTCTCACTGTCCCGGACTCGAGGGGACGGACTCTTGAGGGTCCCTTGACGGTCCCACCGAACAAAGGCTTTGATCATCCTGACTGTGGCTGTGGCTGCTCAGGACACAGTGGAGGGCTCGGACACCAGCAGACCAGTCAGCCCCAAGGCCCATCTCAACCACACATGGAGGGCGGGATGGTGAGCCTGCGAAATCACTTCCGCCCCTATTTTAAATCTCTCAGGAGTGGCCAGAGGATCAGCTTGCTTAAGGTTACATCCACTTACAGGGCCTCTTACGGGGCAAGACAAATATTTTCTCTTTTAGCTGTGTACAAGACGTGATAAAAAAATACGGGGAATGTTAAATTTTTTAAAAAAACTTTTGAACACATTTCAATGAATTACCCTGTTACTTGAAACACTCCTTGTCTCTCTGAACAGACTTATTCCACTGTCCTTGCCACTTCCTGAAGTAGCTCTGGAATTCCTCTTTCTTGAGTGTCCTTCTGAGGTGTGATAAAAAATATGGTGAGCGCTGCTGGCCAGGGCAAATCCAACAGAAGAGCAGCTCAGACGCACAGGACACGGTGGCCTCCTCACCCTCTTCACCAGAACTGGCACTGTGGGGCTTCTGCTTCTGCCCCAAAGTCAAAGTGACCAGGAAAGGGGGTGCTTTGCATGGATTCAGGACACTGGGGCAGCCAGGACGGCAACTAAAGACCCTCAGGAGAGAGGCCTCCGGCGCTGCTGCAGACCGTGGTGCAGTGACGGGCGTGGGTTTGAAGCCAGCGGGAGGACTGTGAGGTCACTGACGACAGTGTGTCTTTCATTGCCATTAAAAACCCGAAACCTTCAGCACTGACCGTATTTTTGATCGCATGGCACGGCTTGCATTACAGATGTCAACAGCAGGATATGCTGAGCTCCGAGGCAGCTGAGCCCTTCTAGCAGGGTCCAAGGAGCCTCCTGGGCTCGTCTTCCTGCATGACGAAGGGACAGTTTTTGGTGCTGTTACAGTGCCTCTGGATCCCACAGACCAGCACGAGGAAGTGGCCGCTTCCGTGGCCCCGATTAGACTGAGAGAAGTGTTCTTGGTTCCCTGCAGGGTGACTGGAAAAGCAGTTACCATTTGCCAAGAATTGTATCTTTTCAGATCATTTCACATCTCCAGAGGAAATAATGGCTCTTTAGTTTTTACAGCTGAAACGGGCGGGGAGTGGGACCAGGCCTGGAGTCACAGGTCTGGCTGAGGCCTGCAGCCCCGAGAGGAGGGTCTCAGCCACCTCGCTGACACCCTGCAAACCTTCCTTACCGGGTCTCTGACTTCTGTGTTTGCTGAGAGCAAAACCGTCCACGCCAATGACATTTCGGAGTCCAGGAGGAGCCGACAAGTGTGAGTTTCTACAGAGCAGCAGCTGTCATTATCTACCAGAACACTCTTTGGGATTACTATAACTTCAAAAACATTACTCATAAATTAATAAGCGGTAAAATAACAACACAGCTTTTTCAAAATAAGTGTATTCAGCAATGGTTACTTTATTTGACTAATTAGATTGAAGTTAAATAAATTACAACCAAAAAGACGTCTGTCACAATTCATCTGCTGCTCAGAGCTGGTGCTCATGGCGGGAGTCATGCTCTTGCGGTGACACACGAGGTCCCGGTGGCTGAAGGGCTCCGTGCAGCCCTGTGGCCTGCTCTCATGCGTGGCCTCTGGGTCGGTGTCACCTGAGTGTGCTCCGGGTTGTGAGGGCCGCTGACCCTCAGGGCGGCTGTCTGACTGCACCTCATGATCTGGCAGATGCCCGAGAGCGGAATTCCTTCTTTGACGCCGTCAGCACACGGGCTCCTCAAGGGCAGCTCCTGCACCTGGCAGTGACCTGCGCCAGGCCGCTGTAGCTTGTACTCGATGCTGATCAGCTGGAAAGAAAACGCCTTGAAAGTGGGTTGCACGTGGCTCTGAAGTGGGAGGGGACAACTTTCTTTGCTCTCCAGTATGAAGCTGTCTCCTGTCGGTTCCAGTGCAGATGTTGGAAAAGTGCTTTGAAGCAACTCTGGTTACCTGTTTTTTTTTTGAGACAGGGTCTCGCTTTGTGGTTCAGGCTGGTCCTGAGCTCAGCCTCCAACTCACATCACAGCAATCCTCCTGCCTCTGCCTCCCGAGTGCTGGGATTACAGGTGTGAGCCACCATGCCTGGCACTGCTGTATGTGATACTGGTTGCTGCTGGGCGTGAGTCTCCACTCCCAGTTTTGTATGTGGTTACCGGGGATCGAACCCAGGTCCTTGCGCTTGCAAGACAGGCGCCGGAACCACTGAGCTAAATGCCCGGCCCCATCTGGTTACCTGTTAAAACAGGAACTACATTCTAAAACACAGGATGCTCTGCACTAAAACTTCTCAACTTAGAAATTCTAGGTTTGTGGCAGTGAGCCCCAAATGTTTTAAAAGCAAGTACTATTTATAGGAAAGAATAAAATCTTAATTCTTTTAATTCTATAAAGATTGTGGACCAGATATATAATTATGCACTACCGTCAGACATTGGTCAACCTTAGTTGTCCTTACATTATTGCTTCATAATAAAAGAATTCCACTTTAAGCTTCTGTAATGGTGACTACAGAATTCATTACCCACTGCCAAGGAGACCAAGGCGCGGTGCTGTGCCTAGAGTCTCAGCTACTACGGAAGCTGAGGCAGAAGGATCATTTCAGTTTAGGAGTTTGAGACCAGCCTGAGCAACACAGTAAGACCTTGCTTCAAAAAACCAAGGAGAAGAGAACTCCAAGATATAAAAACTGGTGTCTTTAAAATATTGTCCAGAAAAGAATACGAGAAATGTGTGCTAACTCAGTAGCTAAACTGTTTGGTTTCTACAATATATATAATTAGTTGTTAAGAAATTACATTCACAGGACAGCTGCACGCATTAAATACCTTACAGAATACCCGCATTCCTTAGACGTGTTTATCAAACAGGAGACTTTTACTTTATTACAAACCACGAATCTGAAGAGAGTGTTTTTAAAACTGTGTAACATGACACAACCACTAATAAAAAGGTACGGGGCATCAAACACCCATTATCTTGAGAACTCAAGAACTGGGCATTTTCCAGGGGATAGAGAGTCAGTATTTCCATCTGCACAGCCTCAAAGCTGCACAAGCTCCCCATGGTAAGGTACAAACTGGGGCACAGGACCACGGAGCACAGTGGCAGCTCGCACACCCTGCGCCATGCGGCTGACCAGCCTAGCTAAGGGCGGCCCCAGACCCTTGCTGGCTGCAGGGCTGCCGTCAGCTTCTCGGCGTGTGGAAGTGTGCTCCGAGGCGAGCTACACTGCATCCTGCCCAAGGGGACCAAGCACATCCTGCCCCTCCGAGCCTCTTGTGCCTGGGCTGCAGCCGTAGAGGGTACCACGTCTCAGTCAGGACAAGACAGAGCAGGCTGTGTCACGCTGCCTCTAGGGGACGCGTCCTGTGGTCTCTGCCGCTGCCACTGGCCTGGCTACAGAAGTGGGCGTGGCTTACTGGCCTGGCTACAGAAGTAGGCGTGGCTTACGAGCTACACCAGCGAGTGGACTGTGTGTCAATGAAACCTCATTCACAACAGCAGCAATGGGCTGGCCCTGGCCTCGGAGCCAGTGTGCTCAGCCTTGTGCCAGACACTCACCACAAAGCGCCTCTCTCCTGAAAACTGCCTGCCACATCAGTGCCCACTTACTCCAGGTTTAGTGCCCTGACCAGATCTATCGCTGCAGCGGAAGCAGCCAGAATGACCTGAGGATCTGGTGTTTACGACCTGCAGGGCAAAGGGATGCCATCAGAAACCGACAGGCCCCCGAAGGCCTGATTGGGTCTCAGTAAGAACCCTGAGCATGCAGCCCTCCCTGGCTTTTGCCGGCTCAGAGCTGCACTTGGGAGCCGAGGACTTCTGTGTCTGCAGGTGCATGTCTGGTGGGATACACTATGGAGCCAGGCGCTTTTGAAGCCTTCCAGGGCCCATGCGCCTTCCCCGGGTACCAGATGTGGACTTTGCTGCTCAAGCAACAGGGACTATCAGCTCAACGGACTTGCTCACTTGTGGCTGAAGAAACAAAACAGAACAGATACGTATAAGTCAGTCGTGACAGCAGTGACAGCCAAGAATCACGGAATTCCTGAGTCAGGGACTCACAGTCATCGTGACCGGCTGCTTCTGTCAGCAGTGGGGGAGCCAAAGCCCACGCAAGGCGCGCTCCCAGCCAGACCCCCACCCCAAGCCGGGTCAGCTCACACACCGCTGCGGGCTCGGGGGAGCAGCACAGAGGCTCCGGCGGTGAGACCTTCCCCTGAGAGCCCGGCGCCCGGGAGACAACTTGTCTGGGATGCTAGCGATGCCCCGGAAAACATCTGCTGCACTGCGGGACAGACAGCAGCACCTCACTGGTTTAACGTGGCCGACAGGAACTGCACAGGGTAGAGCATTAAGTGGCCGTCTTCCCACGAATACAGATGCCGATCTCGCATGTTGTAAGACAGCATGGCGAGGACAGACTGGGACATTCTTAAATTAAAGCTCGCGTTGATCTGTTTCCCTCCCAGCAAATCAAAGGCGAAAGTGATCCTCGTGTCCTTGGTGTCGGTGACGTAGAGGATTCCCCGAGCTATGAAGGCGTTGCCGGCCTTGGACTTGGGGTACGTGGTGTTGACCAGCCGCACGACGGAGAATGTCTTCTCCTCCAGCTGCGCAACAACCATGCTCGAGCCGTCCACACTGGACGCGTAGATGATCCAGAGGCCTTTCTCATCCACAGCTAGGTTGAAGTAAGTCTTGGAGTTTGCAAAAAGGTATTTCCGGTCAAAATACAAGGCATTCTCGAGCTTCAGAGTTTGGGACGTTTCTTTGCCAAATTCAAATCTGAAAGGCAAATAAAGGCAAGATGTAAGCTGGCATTTCTGCAGACAGGGGGGGTCTCCCCGCTGTGGGGCCACGCCTCAGAGGTGGTGGGGTGAAGGTCACCCCCAGCAGGAAGGGACTCGCACCCAAGCGGGGCTCCTCAGCCCTGGCGGCCCGCCTCCGCCGCTGCCCTGAGCTCGGACCTGTCCCAGCGAAGGGACCGAAGGGACGGGTCCCTGAACGCAGGCGCAGGTCCAGAGGCTGAGCGCAAGTGTGCGGACTCCACACTGCGGTTATTATTTTACTTCAAACTAGAATTTTAGGGAAAAAGTTTCCACAAAATTTTCAGTTAAGAAAAATATCACCAGCCGAGAAGAGCTGTAACCGAGTCAGCGGTGTGGACACCTTTGCCTTGAGCTCCTGGCCTGTTTGATTTGCAGACCCCAAATGGAGGTGTGAAAACAACAAATTAGGATTCACAAAGTGCCTCAATCCAGGAGCGACGACACAGGACACGGCGCGAAGAGGAAACGCCAGGGGGCGCCTGAAGCCGCGGAAGAGCCAGGAGTCTGCGCCTCGTGCTGCCACCGGGCGCCGGCCCCTCCAGCGCCTGTCCCCGCCAGCCCGCGCGGCCGTCCCCCCGTCCCGGAGAGCGCCGTCCCCACCCCCGAGACGAGGCAGCGGCGGCCGCCGAGGGCCGGAGACCGGCGCGGGAGGCCGGACGTCACGATGCAGAGCTGGCCCCGGGGGCGCTGGTCCATCTCGTACCGAGTGCGCCGAGACAGGGGCCGGAGGCCGGGCGTCCCATCCGGGAGCGGGGGCGCGGGGGGCGCGGGGGGGGCGGGGCGCACCTCACGATGGTGCTGGAGCCGCCCTTGTGGTAGTAGAGCGCGCCGTTGTGCACCGCGTGCCCGCAGCCGTGGAAGTAGTGCGGGAGCAGGACGGACGAGTAGCTGCCGTTGAGCAGCGAGGCGCGGTCCCGGAACTCCTTCACCAGGATGCCTGCGGGCGGCCAGGGCGGGACTCAGCGCGAGCGCGCCGCACACCCGGCACGGAAGGCCTCCCACCCCGAGCCGTCCCCACGGCCCGCGCGGCCTGCAGCGCGAGGGCTCCTGCGGCCGCGCTGGCACGGCCCTGCCACAGGCTTTCCCAGCTGGCGGCCCGAGCCTGGCCCCCCGGGCGCCGAGGACGCTGCTCCGAACGGCTCTCTGACCCCGGGAAGGAGGCCCGGTGACACCGCGAGCAGCCCCCGCCCACCGCCCTCGGGCGCGTGACCAGGGCCTCCAGCTGCCCGAGCTCCACTCCCAGGTCGCTGCCCGCCCAGGGAAGGCCGGCGTGCAGGACGGACCTGGTGTCCCTTCCGCACCGCGGCCTGGGAGTCCCACGCCATCTGTGGCGCTCGGCCCTGTGGGACAGGCCACACTGGGTGCCCTGGTCAAGTCCCTGGGACCTGGGGCGGGAGGCGCGCCCGGCATGCACAGAGGGAAAGCAGGGGGCCAGTCGCACGGTAACAGCAGGGCTGCCGGCGAGCACAGACGCTCCCCCTGGTGAGCAGACACCTGAAAAGTGTTCCGTCACCCAGACCCGATCGTCACTGCTGTTAGCCGACTCTCTCATCCACGTCCCGAACGTCTCCGTCACTTTCAGGACTTGTGTCGGGTTTCCAATGGAGGCGATCATGGATTCTGCCAAAAGAAAAGAGAACAAAATTACCTGCTGCTTAGATCCTGAAGACATCCAGTTTCAAACCAAGACGCTCTCTTTCTCCCGTGGTTTTCAGCGCTAGGATGAACCCGAGGCCTTCCCCGAGCCGCACCACAGCCAGGACGCTCTCTCCGCGCGGTACCTGCTTGTGGGGAGAGCCGGTCACTAGCTTTCTCGTCAGCTTTTCCCACCAAGGTGTCGTCGTTGGGGATGGCACACGTCTCACCTGAAACAGCAATGTCGGAGCGGATGGGGCCGGCGCAGTGGGGTGACCTGGCTTCACAGCTGCCTGGCTGGGCCCCCAGCTCATCCCAGGTCGTGCCCTGGGTCCCTGGGACACAGGCCACCTTGCAGCCTTGGCCCTGTGCTTCCCTTTCTCCCACTGGGGGAGCTCGGGACTCGCTTCCCACACTAAGAGGACACTGGTGTCTCTGTTTGTGCTGCTCTGAGGGAACACCTGAAGCTGGGTAGCCTGTGATGGCGTGGAGTGGGAGACGGGACCTGGCGGGGGCTCCTGGCTGCGGGACATGGTAGGAGTGTTCCAGGCCGAGACACTGGACCCCCTCCTCGTGAGGACGCTCTAGTGACAGCGGGTGAAGGCAGAGCCCTCATGACCAGTCACTCTCAGGGACCCCGCCTCTATCACAGTCACATGGGGATTAAGTTTCCAGCACGTGTACTTGGGTCACATTTGAGGCACCGTGGTCCGTAACGGGGACAAAGCGGCCTGGGCCGGCCTGTAGGAGCACTCAGCCGGCCGGGAGAGAGGGAGGCTTGTGATGCCTTCCTGGTCTCCCGGGAGGCGGAGTCTCTTGCACAGATTGTTCTGGAAGGATTTTCACTCTCAGGGCTCAGGCAGGAGCGGGGAAGGCGCGGCCTCCTCCCCTGTGTCTCCCTGGGACAGGTGTCAGGGTGGAATCGCACAGCCTCTAAGGAGGAAGGAACCAGTGAGCTTCCGGCCTGGGCCACCATTCTTGACTAGCCAGCCCTCTGTGTGGGGGCACAGGCTGCGCGGTGCCTGGCTCCTGCGGGTCCGAGGCCACCTGCTGTGGCAGCATCCTCTCAACAGAAAGAAGTGAGGCTGGTGTGGGGAGTGTGGTGGGCAGTGGGTACTGGCTGGCCAGCCTGTGGACTGGACAGCTGGGCCACGTGGGTGCTCTGGAAGGGGCCAGGCCCGCTCATCTGGGCAAACCCTGAGACAGAAAAGGCAGCCCCTGCACCAGCCCAAGAGCTGGCAGGGGAGCTGGGGCTGCGCCTCCAGGTCTCAGCTGGGCGCGGTGGGCTGAGCGCTGAAGCCCTTGGGACAGCAGCGTCAGCACTGGAGCAGCCCAGCCTAAGACCGAGAGCCAGAGGGGAGGACAGCGGCCGCCCCCTGCAGGGGAGGGTTTGTGCAAAGGCTCGGCTCAGACTGCCCTCCCAGGTGACTGGCACACCCACGCAAGGGATGCTGAGCCCAGGGCTGGCGCGGGCCGGCGGGAGGACCTCTGCATTCACTCGCCAGCCACGGCTGGCTGGGGGCAGAGCAGTCAGGCGCCATTCCCGGGCACGGGCGGTGACATCTGTGAAAGCCCAGACCGCCCTCTTGGACAGCAGAGTGCTGGGCCCTGGGGTCACCCCAGAGAGCAGCGCAGTGCGCGGACAGGACTGTTGGTGTCTGGGAGGAAGTCCACCCGGAGCCTCTGCCCCTGCGGCCACGGCCACGGTCCTGTCCTGGTCAGCTCATTCTGGAATAAGTGCTAACAACACCTAGAAACATTTCCCACTCCTGGGACCTTAATTTCCAAAGAACTCTCGAGCTCACAGGGCGCCTGCCACAGACTCGCCGAAGAGCAGGAACTCCGAGCCCACTGGGCGCCTGGGGCTCCCCACCCGGCGCCTGGGGCTCCCCACCCGTGGGCGGCTGGGCCAGGTCCTGCCCTGGAAGGAACAGGTGCTCGGCTCTGGGGCCGCACAGCCAGGGTAGGACGGTTGTGAGGGCAGAAGGAATAAAGCATGGAGCGCCATCTGGCACAGTGTCTGCAGTTAGTGCCGGGCAGGGCCAGGGGTGTGACGCAGGGGAGCAGGGTCCAAGGCCCCACCCTGGGCTGCGTGGCATCCCCGGAAGTCTGCCCAGCAGCTGCCCTGTCACCCCTGGAGCTCCATCCAGCCCTTCACGCTCCTAACAGGCACCGCTGCAGAGTCCGCAGCTTTACCTCCAAGGGGCTTGGGGGGAAGGGAGGGGTGTAGGGGTGCTGATGATGGGCAGGGCGAGGCTCTGCTCCCCCTGCACCTCTGCTCTTCCCCGGCAGAGGGCGCCTGGACCTCTCTGTAAGCAGCTGCACTGGGGTTCACAGTTGGGGCGAGGTCTCCCTGGCCACAAAGCCTGGGTGCAGGTTATGCAGGGAGGTGGGTGCCCTGGGGCAAGGGTTGGTGACCTGGGCACTGGCCGTTGAACGCGTTTTGCTGCCGAGGGCCCTTGGCTCTTCTGCTTCCGGGGGGCCCAGGAGGGCCAGGGGGGCCTGGTGGCCCAGGGGGGCCGGGAGGGCCTTGGTCACCTTTGGCACCTGGAGAGAGAAGGACAGAAGAGAGAGGGATGGAGACGGAGCTGCAGGTGAGCTAGCGGAACGTGGACTAAAACCCCGGAGCCTCCTCTCCTTTAAGGTGTGAGTCCCAGTGACGGGCACGTGGCTAAGCACCGCCCGTGAGGCGGTGGGGACCCCTGGAGACCCAGGCCCAGGGAGGCTCCCAGCCTGCCCAGAGCAGGGCCTGGGCTCAGGCGAGATCCCCGCAGGCTCTGCTTCTGTTCGGCGGTCTCACCCTGGGCAGAGAACTTCACCCTCCGGCGGCCTGTTTCTCCTCTCCAGATCCCCGACCCCTGCCCTGCACGCTGGGAGCCAATGAGGTCGTTGCAGCGAATGGTTTCACAGCCCTATTCCCTGCACACAGGCTGCGCGTGCAGCCCTTTCCGGTGTCAGGCTGGTTCTGTCGCAAAGATTCCAGTCTGGCTGTCGGTCTTTGGATCCCCCCTCCTGGCAGACACTGGACAGCCAAAGTCTCTTCCATTGCATTGTCCCAGCCAGGCCAGGAGACCCTCTTCACTCTCTCTACAGTGGCCATGTGAAGTCCCCACCCCACCCCCGGGATGGGCGGGAGCTGGGACATCATCCACGCGGGGGAGTGGAGACAGGCGAAAGGAAGCTCCCCTCATCCCACTGAGTCCATGGCTTTCAACACGGGCTACATAAGTGACTCCTACCAGGCGGGCGCGCAGCCGCGGCCTGCACCACAACGCCAGCCTCGGAGGCAGAAGGCTCACAGTGTGAGACCAGCCCACACAACTCAGTGACTTAGTGAAACCTTACATTTCAAAGTAAGGAATAAAAACAGGCTGGGAATTAGCTCATTGTAAAGGCCCTTGGTTCAGTCCTCAGTACTGGAGGAAAAAGGCTCATGCTTAGGTCCAGCTTTCGCTTCGCCACGTGGAGAAACACCATTTCTCCTCTTCAAATGTACAGAATTCCAGAAGTTTCTACAGAGCAGAAGGAGGCCACAGATGGCAAGAGAAATGAGGTGCAGCAGACCTCAGGGAGAAGCCAGAAGGCTCCTACCTGCCGGCAGCAGGTCGTTGGACACATCTCCTTTGTCTCCCTTTGCGCCCTTGGGCCCCGGGGGGCCCTCATTTCCAGGCAGGCCCAGCTCACCGGGGTCTCCCTTTTCTCCCTTTTCCCCCGGATTCCCAATGGCTCCAGGCAGCCCTGAAAGGAAGAAAAAGTCCGTCAGCCTGCTGTGAGGAACCCTGGTGCACCGCTCCGCAGCGCCTGCGGCTCTGGGCTGAAGCGGCTCTGCAAACACGTGTCTCACGCATGGTCCTCGGCACATGGTCCTCGCGGCGCATAGTCCCAGGTGGCTGGATGGGACCACATCTAGCAGAGCTGCAGGCAGGAGTGAAGTACCGCATCTGGCACCACCCCAGGGGGTGCCCGGGCGCTGTATGCCCGTGGCATCCATGCGCTTTGCTTCGTCTCTCACACACATGGGAATGGTGGGCTGGGCAGCTGTCCTAACTCTCATCCTGTTGGGTTTTCTGAAACCAGGGCCAGATGACTAAACTGTTGCTTCCACCACAGCGGCCAAGGCCTCAGATCCTGTCCCCTCTGTCCACTGCTGTGACGTTCCGGTGCAGTGCTTCTAGCCACCTCAGCGCACCGGGAGTTTCCAGGATAGCCACGAACAGGGACTCAGCAACACTGGTTGCTGCCCCCACTGCGGGCAGCCATGACTGCGGGGGCTGTGGAGAGAAATGAGTCCAGTGACAGCGGGTCTCCCTGCCAAGCACAGCAGGCAAACTGAGCGAGGAGCCAAAGACCAGTGTGGGGAGAGGGTGACGGTTAGAAAGTAGGAGAGAGAACAGCGGCAAGCAGGGCCGCACAGCACGCAAATGAGAGGCCCCCCACAGCGAAAGCGGCTCTGAGCTGTGTGGACGGACGGACGGACGGACGGGGCCTGGCGGCCACACAGCACGCTCCACCCGGCCTGCTGCCTGGGGCGGCTTCGCTCAGTTCCACCCTCCGGCTCCAGGGCTCTGGCACCGTGGGACAGGACAGTTATTTTACATAAGACCAGGTCAGGGGGCTTTGGCACTCCTGTTTTATGGACATTTCCATTCTGTTCATATAGTCCTTTTCTTTTCCAATTTTTGGAGACAAGGTCTCACTATATGGCCCAGGAGCCTTAAACTCATGATCTTTCTGCCTTAGCCTCCTGAGTGCTGGGATTACAGGTTTGCACCACCACACAAACTTACATTTTTTCTTTTTTTTTTTTTTTTAGGTTTTTTGAGACAGGGTCTCACTTTGTGGTTCAGGCTGGCCCTGAGCTCAGCCTCCAACTCACATCACAGCAATCCTCCTGCCTCTGCCTCCCGAGTGCTGGGATTACAGGCGTGAGCCACCACGCCCGGCACTGTGGAATGTGGTACTGGTTGCTGCTGGGCGTGGGTCTCCACACCCAGTATTGTATGTGGTTACCGGGGAATCGAACCCGGGTCCTTGCGCTTGCAAGACAGGCGCCGGAACCACTGAGCTAACTCCCCAGCCTTTTTTTAGGTTTTTTGAGACAGGGTCTCGCTTTGTGGTTCAGGCTGGCCCTCAGCTCAGCCTCCAACTCACATCACAGCAATCCTCCTGCCTCTGCCTCCCGAGTGCTGGGATTACAGGCGTGAGCCACCACGCCCGGCACTGTGGTATGTGGTACTGGTTGCTGCTGGGTGTGGGTCTCCACACCCAGTATTGTTAT
>PVIR01032862.1:6346-18286 GCA_004026965.1 Petromus typicus | reverse complement strand
AGCCTGAACTACACAAGACAATGTATTGAAGAAGAAAAGAAAACACTTTTATCACTGCTATACATGGAAAGGCACTCTGAACTGCCATAAACAAAAGATAACTCTAAAACATGATCAAATGAAACATTTTGTGCTCACACTTGGAAAACACTTGTGTAGAAAGAAGTGTGTGTGTGTGTGTGTGTGTGTGTGTGTGTGTGTGTGTGTAAGAGTACTGAAGCTGGTATAATTTTGTCCTTTTTTTTGTACTGGAGCTTGAACTCAAGGACATTCTTGGCTTGAGAAGAAAATAATATCCTTGGGCCAGAAATGTAGCTCAGTGGTACAGCATCTGCCTGAAAAGCACCAGTTCCTGAGTTCGATTCCTCGTATCTAAATAAATAAATAAAATTTTAAACTTAAGAAGAGAGTAGTGTCCCCTTCAGACTCAAGCAAATCTGGCCCTAAATATATGCTGGGTAGAGGAGTGGCTAGATGAAAGAAAGGATAGCTATTTTTTCCCCTTCTCCTTCCGATTTGTAGTATTGGGGATTGAATTTAGGACCTCTGCATTGCGCTATATCCCCAGCCCTATTGTCATAATTACTTAATTAAAAAATTTTTGTTGTTGTTTTTTGAAACAAGGTCTCAATTTTCAGTGCAGGCTGTCCTTGAACTCAAGGCAGTCCTCTTGCCTCAAGTTTCCTGAGTGTTGGGACTACAGATATGTGCCACTACACCTGGCCTATCATTTACTGTTTGTTTGGGTTTTTTTGAGATAGGGTCTCACTTTGTAGTTCAGGCTGGTCCCAAACTCAGTACATAGCCCAAGTCAACCTCGAACTCATAGCAATCCTCCTGCCTCTGCGTCTCGAGTGCTGGGATTTCAGGAGTGAGCCACAACACCCAGCACTGTGGTGTGTAGTTACTGAGTTCCGGGTTGACAGGCGTGAGTCACCGTGTTGGCATCTGTGGTACGTGATTACTAGGGATTGGGGATTGAGCTGCTAACCACTGAACTAAATCCTTGGCCCTCATTTAATTTTATTTTTATGACTTATGGGCCCCCTAAAACACTAAATTGCCCAGCCTGGGCCTGAACTTGTGATTCTCCTGCCTCAGGCTTCCAGAGTGAGGGGATTACAGTTATGTGCCACTTGATTTCTTTTCTTTTCTTCTTCCCCCCACCCCCAATTGAAACCAAGACTTTACATGTGCTCTGTGCTACAACCCAGCCTTAATTTATCATCACTTTCTCAGCAATGAATACTCTAAAGATGTGGGCTGGGGATTTAGCTCAAGCTGGTACCCTGCCTGCCTAGCAAACACAAGGGCCAAGTTCAATCCCCAGTACCACAAAAGAAAGAATGAGAAGGAAGGGAGGGGTGTGGGGAGAGGGGAAGGAGTTAGTTGCTTCTGGATCAGTCCTTGACTGTTCTGATCTTCAACAGGCAAAAGTGGCTTTCTGATTTGGCCAGCAGCTCCCCTACCACACACACGACACACAACAGGCAACTGCCTGCTGCACCTCCACCCCATCCCCACCCCAGGATGGCTCTCTTCCCAGTCCTGTAAAGCAGTCATGTTTTCAAGCTGTCTGGGACCTTCACCCCTTTCTTAGACTAGGAACTCTGCGATCAACCTGGTAGCTCCAGTCTTCCTGAATCTGAAAGAAAGTACGAAGTGACCTTGTGGCTCCAGGGTTAACTCAGGGACCATGCCCAGAAAGGAGGGCTCCATGGGAAAGAGCACAAGACCTAGATCTGAACCCCAAAGCTTTCTCCCTATGGACAACGGCTGGTGCTAGCTTGGAGCTGGCAAGGAAGCTGAGCTTTGGAGCCAAGGACTGTTCTGCAGTGTGCAGAGAAGGGAAAGCGAGGCCAAACAGACTGAGACAGACCAGAGAGAACCTCCTCTCTGGCTGATGGCCTTGTACTGCCTAAGTGTATGTCCACTTATGTATATGTATCCACAGGGGTAGCAGATAAAAGTCAGGCACCTCCGCAGAGGTTTAACAGACACTTCCACTCCTAATCAGTGGACAAAGCAACCCAGAGCCTATGAAAAAAAGGCAGGCTTTGAAATTAGACATCCTTGGTGTATATCCCAACTCTCCCTATTAACTAATGTGGCCTTAACCAAGTGAGTCCATGTCTCTGTGCATCGGTTTCCTCAGAAAAGGGATAGTGATAGTCTGTATTTCTCAAGGGCATTTTGGAGATTGAGATGGTACATGTAAGTGCCGATCACCATTGGCTTAAGGATCTTCTTTTTTTCTCGCTCCTGTCCCTTCATTTTTTCCTTCCTTCCTTCCTGTGTGTCTGTGTGTTTGTGTGTGTGTCAAATACGGAACAGAAGGAAGCAGTGTGGTTACAGTGACAGGGGTGACATGGCTGGTGGCAAAGGACTGCTGGCACTCACTCGAAGCTGCAAGAGGACAGGAATGGCTTCTCCCCTAAAGTTTTGCTTTCCTCTTGTGGTGCTGAGGATTGAACCCAGGATCTCTGTGCTGCGCTACAGCCCCAGCCATTTTTGCTTTTCATTCTGACCCAGTTTTGTTAAGTTGCCCAGTGGGTATTCAAACTTGTGATCCTCCTGCTTCAGCTCCCAAGTGCTGGGACCACAGGTATGTACCCTGTTTCCCTAGAGCTTTTGGGGACAACATGGTCCTGCTGACATCAGAGGCCTAATGAAATTGATGTTCGACTTTTAGCTGTAAAAGATATTTTTCAAGCAGTTGAAGTCAGATAGGTTGCTGCCTTCCTGTGATTCCAGCATTCTGGGAGGCTGAGGCTGGAGGATCCCAGGTGCGGGTTAGGTGCAGGAAAGCCTGAGAAGGTGTGGGCAACTTGGTGATTTAGTGAAAACCTGTTTCAAAAAAAGGAGGGTAGGTGTGGCAGAGAGAAAGAAGATGAGTGAAGGTAGGTGAGGGAAAGTGAAGGAAAGTGAAGGGAGGTGAGATGAGGTGTGGGGAGTGTGGGATGATAATCAGGAGGTAAGGAAAGAGATGAGGGTGTGATGGAGCCGCTGAAGGAGACAGGCAGACGCAAGCAGCAGCCCTGAGGAACCACACTCATCTACAGAGCCCAAAACTGGGCCGCAGGACCTGCAGAGGGGAAAAATACTGAAAGGGCGGATGATACAGCTCAGTGCAAAGGCCCTGGATCCAATGCCCATTACAAACAAACAAAAATAATTTTAAAATTCATTTGGAGAAATAGTCTAGTTAAACTGTTCAGACTGGTCTTAAACTTGTGGACTTCTTGCCTCAGGCTCTCAAGCACTGGGATTAGATATGAGCCACCACACTCAGCCATAGCCAGTATGTCTTGGTACTGTTAACAGCTTGGACCAGAAAGCTTTTGTTGTAGGAATCTGTCTTGTGCGTTAGAAGATGATTACCAGCATCTCTGGCTTCTACCCACTAGATGCCAATTACACTGCCCTCCTACTGCCCTCCAGTACAAGGCCATCAGCCAGAGAGGGGGTTCTCCCTGGTCTGTCTCAACTACTAAAATCTCTGCTGAGGGTGCAGATGTTCTCTGAGGGTGAAACTGCTCACCCTAGTTGAGAACCACCATCCCAATGTCAAATGAGTCCAAACGTCACAGACTCACACAGCCGCACAGACCCCCAAGACAGGCAGGCCTACTTCCAAGGAGGGTAGGAGTGTCTGGCAATTACAGGTCAAGGTAGTTCCGGTGTGGACCCTAGATAGGATCTGTAGCCTGCTCCAGAAGCTAACTAAGGAGCCCCCTCTGACTCAGCAGATGACCTCAGGGTCACTTATATGCAAAGTAATTTCCAGTTAACTATCAATCATTATAGGGCTCAAAACAGACAGTCAGGTAGTTGGCCTCTGATTCCTGGCATCTCCATTCTGATTCACTGACTGGGAAAATACTTGATTCTCTAGAATTTAAGGTTTCCTTCAGACGTTTATTGAGGATTTCTGAGAGAAAACTTGGTATTAGACACTGTCCTTGGTGTGCAACCATAAGAAAATAAAACAAAGTTGGGCTGGGGGTGTTGCTCAGTGGTAAAGCACCGGGTTGGCATATGCAAAGCCTTGGGTTCCAAGTCCAGAACTGCAAAATAATAACATGAAAATAATACGAGAGAGCCCACCCTGTGTCGTCCGGAGTTTACTTTTATCTTGCTGTTTCTTCTTTTACTCACTCCAAGCTTGCTCTGCAGAGCCAGTTTTCCTTCCCCTCTTCAATTTTACTTTTTCAGATAAACTTTGTTGCTGGGTGTGAAGGCTCACACCTGTAACCCCAGCACTCAGGAGGCAGAGGCAGGAGGGCTCCTTGAGTTCAGGGCTGACCTAGGCTACGTAGTGAGTTCCGTGTTAGCCTGAACTACAAAGCAAGACCTTATTTCACAAAACAAACAAACAAAAAATCAAATAAACTTTGTCACTGTTTTTTGCTCATTTTTTTCAATTCTTTGCTCAAGAGGAGAACCTGGAATCCAACTATAGAAGGACAGGCGAACAATCTAGAACTCAGTAATGTTTACTTGGCAAACCAATTTAGAAGGAGCTACCCAATAACAGTTCTACATTAAAAACAAATGAAGAAAACCACAACAACTACCCCAGCAACCATTTGGCTGCATGCCTGTACAGCAGTCCTAGCCACTGAGGAGGCTGGTCAATTTAGTGAGACCCTGCCTCAAAAGATAAAAAGGGATTAAGATAGAATTTAGTAGTAAAGTGCCCCCCGGGTTTTATCCCCGCTCAAAAAAAAAAAAAAAAAAAAAAAAAAAGCAAAGCCCCTACCTGGAAGTCATTCTACCAGAAGGATAAAAATAGTAAGTGAAAATAATCAGCTCCTAATAAGTCCCACAGATAAGGTAGAATAAAAGAATCAAGGGTAATGGATGAGAAGTCTTGTTTTAAATAGAAATTTCCAGCCAAGGATTTAGCTCAAGTGGTACTGCCTCTACCTTGGAAACACAAGGGCCTAAGTTTGATCCCCAATGCTGTCAAGAAATATCCAGAAGGCCTCTCTAAGAAGATACTATTTGAGCCCAGGAATTATGACCTTGGTCCTAGGGAAACTAAAGGGCGCAGAGAGGCTAATTAGAAGTAAAGTCTAGGTGAGAAATGACAGTAACTTGGACCAGCACAGTAGTAGCAGAAATGGGATGAGAGATGGTCAGAGTCCTGATGCACTTTGAAGATGGAGTGGGCAGATTAGCTGAGGGATTGGATGCAGAACATAAGATAGTAAGAATAGTCAGACATGGCTCCAGATGTGTGGTCTGAACAAGGAGAACAACAGATGGAGGAGGAGAAGGCAGGCAGAAGAAACAAAAGGTTTTATTTTGGCATTAAGGTGGCTCTTATTGGAGGTATAAAATGTGAAGCTGGATATATGAGTTCTGGGAAAAGGTCCAGGCTCGAGCTATAATTTGAGGAGTCATCAGCTGAGAGATGATATTCAAAGCCATGGGCTAGGATGAGATCACACCACCAAGGGAGGAGTATGTGTTGATGCAGAGGTAATGCTTATCCCGTTTGCAGTATTCTCTGATCATTTTCTGTGGGCCAGGCCCTGAGGGAGGTGTCAGAAGCACGTACTTCCCTCAATACCTGGCCAAGAAAAGCACTATTACTTACTGAATTTTTCCTGCCTAAGTGCTTGGACTATTAGAGGACGAGCCTTGAGAATTTGTACGCTACCCTTTGGTCACTTACTCATTTTTTAAATAGATGTTTACTGTGCAACTTTT
Source organism: Petromus typicus (assembly GCA_004026965.1). Lineage (NCBI taxonomy): Eukaryota > Metazoa > Chordata > Mammalia > Rodentia > Petromuridae > Petromus > Petromus typicus. The sequence continues at coordinate 12,568 of PVIR01032862.1, read as the reverse complement.
TAATACAAGGTCCCATATCTAGGCATTGGGGACTCGAAGCAAATCAGACATGGCTCCTGTCCCTGTGGAGAAGGCACTTTGTGTGGGGAGACAACTGCACAGCGTGCACACAGAGAGGCTGCACACAGGATGTGATAACCTTGGGACTGAGGTGATGAAGAAGAGGACATGCTGGAGTGACAGCAAATATGGGGGCCCTGTGCTAGCCTGGGAGGCAGGGGAGGCTCTTCTAGGACACCACACTTGAGCAGCAATCCTAGCAGAGAACTAGGCTGAGGAAAAGGGCGGGGACTTGGGGGTGGGAGGAACGGCATGTTGAAAGGCCCGAACCTAGAAAGGTGTGGGTGAGGAGGCAGGAAGGGTGGACAGCGTGGTGAGCTTGGACACATGGACTCATCCTGGGCTATGGTGGCCCTGAAAGGCCATAAATGGGTCCTCAGGTGCAGAGGGTCACTGAGGAGATGGGTCAAGAAGGCCAGGAAGGAGCCAGGACACCAGTGAGGTTCTTGTTTCAGGGTCTTGATTCCTCCCTTTCTCCATTTTGAAGATCTGTTTGCAAAGCTACAGTTCTCTGGGGGTGATAGAGGGGATGCAAAGTAGCTGTCCTCTCTCATGACAAGCTGAGAGACAAGAACCCCCAAACATGTCCTCTGCAGAGCACAACCCCAGAGCTTCACACTGGATCTCAAATTTTGTTTCTTCTAGGAGTTGCTTCCCCATTATAAGTGCCAAGGATGCAGCATTGTTCCTTTAGCAGGGGTGCCAAGCGGTTCTGGCCAGACCCTCTGTGCCCATGTGCGTTCCAGGCGACCAGCCTCCCTAGACTCCCGGGGCCTTTACCGTCAAGCCATAGAGTTAAACAGTGTAGCAGTGCAGCTAGTTAGGGCTCTTCTCAGACTTAATGTCAGGACCGTTTCAGAGATGGAACTTTTTGTTTTGTTTCGTTGTGGGGATCAAACTCAGGACCTTGTGCTTGTGAGGCACATGTGGCACCACGGAACTGAATCCCTGGGAACCCACATATGGGATTTTTAACAGTAGCTATGCAGAGCTCAATTTGGGCCAAATAAAAGTAGGAAAAGTAGTATACCCTCCAACGTGAGGGTGGCCACCATGCAAGACAGAACATAGTGGCCCATGTGGAGAATATTTATTGGGATGTTAACCAGTCAGTTTTCTTTTCTGATACCATTTTTTATTAAAGATTACAAAGATAATAAATGTAAATATGAAACACAAAAGATTTAAATATTAACTGGTTAGAGATATAGTGAGAACTAAGATTTTACCTTAATTACATTTAGACCTTTTTCTGTTCATGTGTGTTTACATACATACACATACACACACACACACACACACACACACACACACACACACACACACACACAGAGTGGTACCTGCGAAGTACCTCAGTTCATGACTGCTTTTGTTTGCAAACTACATCAGGTAACAAACATGACTGGGGTCATCTTTCCCACACAAACACAAATATGCGGCCATCTCTTCCAGAAATCATGGAACAAATTAAGTTTGTGAACCCAGATACAACTCTACCCATACACAGGCATATGCCCACAGTCATATGATACACATCATACTGTCCAAAGTCATATGATACATATCATACTGTACACACTGTATTCTTTTTCCTTACTGAGGATTTAACTCAAGGAATATTGACATATATCCTCATCCCTTTTTATTTTTATTTTTTTTATTTTGAGATGGTCTCACTAAGTTATCCACACTGGTCTCAAATTCATGATCCTCCTGTCTCATCTTCCCCAGAAGCTGGGATAACAGGCAAGTATCACCCCCACCTGATTTACTTATGTCCCCCATACCAGAGAGCAAATTTAGGACCTTGTGCTTGGGAGGCCAGCATGGCACCACTGAACTAAATCCACAGTTGGTTTATTTATATATATATATATATATATATATATATATATATATATATATATATATATATATATTTTTGGTTCCTGCAGATTAAATCCTGGGCCTGGCTCATGCTAAGTGTTGGCTCTGCTACCGACTTGCACTCCTAGCCCTGGACTAAATGTTCTGTTATCTGCTTTATTTTTATTTATTTATTTATTTTTTTTTTAAGGTTTTTGGAGACAGGGTCTCGCTTTGTGGTTCAGGCTGGCCCTGAGCTCAGCCTCCAACTCACATCACAATCCTCCTGCCTCTGCCTCCCGAGTGCTGGGATTACAGGCGTGAGCCACCACACCAGGCACTGTGGTATGTGGTACTGGTTGCTGCTGGGTGTGGGTCTCCACGCCCAGTATTGTTATGTGGTTACCGGGGAATCAACCTGGGCCCTTGCGCTTGCGAGACAGGCGCCGGAACCACTGAGCTAACTCCCCGGCCCTGTTATCTGCTTTATTAAGTCCTTAATGAGCTTTTTACACTATATTTACTAATAGTTCCCCCATCCCAGGATAGAATCTATGTTGCCCATAGATGCTGGCTAGGAGCTCCTGGGCTCAAGCAGTCCTCCTGACTCAGCCTTCTGAGTGCTGAGTAACTGAGACTACAGGTAGATGCCATCTGTTCATGTATGTCTTATTTTTTTATTGGTATATTTTAGATATGATAACATTCATCATAGGGAATTTGTACCTGTACCTAATATATCTCGCTTCTTCTTGTTCTTCTTTTAATGAACTTCCATGTGTTCCCACCACCCTCCTTACCTGGCCCCCAGAGCTGTCTGCACCCTCTGCTTCTCCTCCAGTTACCACGCCTAAATGGTTCGGGTTCTGTTTAAATCCCTGAGTGCTGAATTTGTCTCCTGTCATTCACACTTGTGAACATCCACTCCTCTGCCAAATCATCATTTCCCCTGTGAACTGAATTATTCCCATCAGCAAAGAAAGGCTCCTGGAGCTGAATGTGGTGGTGCATGCCTGTAGTCCCATCACTGTGGGAGGCTGAGGCAGGAGGATAGCAAGGTAGAGGTCAGACTGGGCAACTTAGTAAGACCTTGTCTCAGAAATTAAAAAGGGAGGGCTAGGGATCAGAGAGAAGGCCCTGGGGGAGATACTCAGTTTCCCTTCCCCTGCCAAAAAGCCTTCTGGGGCTGGGGTGTGTGGCTCAATGGCAGACTACTTGCCTAATACATCCAAGGTGTTGAGCTTGATCCCTAGCATTGAAAAAAAATAACACACACACACACACACACACACACACACACACACACACACGTATGTGTCTGTTGCCTGCACCATTGCAGGCAACCACCTTATCTAGCTACCACCTTATCTCTGCTCACTTTGTGGGCTGTTCATACTGTCTACTCTTAAATCTTTCCAATCCAGTGCACGGAAATAGCTCCTAACTATCAAGGCCCTGCTGTTCTCGTCCCAGGTGTTCTTCCTCTCTGAAACTCATTCAGATCCTCACTTGGTTTTGAGGACCTGCAGCCTCCCAAGTGTTCCTATCTTACTGGCTGTTCCTCGCTCTGCTACTTTTCTACCTTTTCTCCCTGACCCCTAAAGGAAGGTGTACCCTAAGCTTTCCCTACTGGGCCCTTTCTCTAACCTCTCCTTTTGTAGTGTCCATTCTTACAACTTTAAATATAACCTCTCTGCACACAGCTCCCGTGTGTGTATTTCTACCTCAGACTTCTCTGAATGCCTACCTCATTTTTCTGAGTCCTGTTTGAAATATCTCTGGGGTGTCTAATAAGCATCTCGAACCTCACACACCCCAAACAGACCTGGTTCAGTCCTAACCTGCTGATCTGTAGACATCCTCATCACTGTAAATAGCAACTCCATTCTTCTAGGTGTTTGGGAAAGAATTCTAGAAGTCTCTCTTGTCCTCCTCATGCCTCACATCTGCTAAGTAAACATTACAGGGGACCAATTGGACGAAGCTCTTGTGTGTGGGCCCAGATTAAAAATACAAATGTAGGGCTGGGGGTGTAGCTCAGTGGTGGAGTGCTGGCCTAGGATGCATGAGGCCCTGAGTACCATTCTCAGCAATGTGAAGAAAGAAGACCCACATCATGAAAAGTACCAAGAAGTAACCTGATATCTACTGTTCTTCCTCCCTAGTCTCCACTAACAAGGAAAGTAACTTTGACCACTCTTTTTAAAAAAATGTATCAGTGTATGCTTGCAGTAAATAATGATTACATTCATCATGAGTTGTTCCAAATGTACACGTTTATACGCCGCCCCCTTTTTTTGAGACAAGGCCTTGTTTTTGTAGTTCAGGATGGCCCTGAACTCACTATGTAGCCCAGGCAAGCCTCGAACTCACAGCAATCCTCCTGCCTCTCCCTCTCCAGTGCTGGGATTACAGGCATGAGCCGCCACACTCAGCTATTTTTGGTTTTTTTTGAGACATTATATATATATCATTATATTATATATATTATATATATCATTTAGGCTGGTCTTGAACTAAGTAATGCAGCTGGCCTCAAACTTGCAGTGATCCTCTTGCCTCAGCCTCCCAAGTGCAGGGATCATAGGGATGTACCACCACATCCAGTGTACATAACACATCTTAATTCTTTTTACTTCTCCTTCCATTCTTGGTCCCATACTGACTCCCTCCCTCTCTTGGTCTTTTTCTCATTTGCAAAAGATCTATTTCCTTGTTTTCTGATATCTTTTACTTTATATTTCTGGCTTTCTCATAGAGAAACCATGTGATATTTAAGACTGTATGTCAATTTATTTCACTTAACATTATTGTCTCAATGAAATGACTATTCTTCCTTTTTTCTTTTCTTTTTTTTTTTTAATGTAGGGTCTTGCTTTGTAGTTTAGGCTGGCCCTGAACTCACTATGTAGCCCAGACCAGCCTCAACTCACAGCAATCCACCTGCCTCTGCCTCTTGAGTGCTGGGATTTACAGGTGTGAGCCACCACACCCAGCATTGTGGTATGTGGTACTAGGGATCAAACCTGGGACCTTGCACACGTGAGGCAGAAGCCAGAACCACTGAGCTAAATCCTTAGCCCAAAATGGCCATTCTTCTTAAGCCAGTCAAGATTACTAAATCAAATTGTAATTTTTTTTCCTTTGACAATATGAATAAATGGAAAACGATACCAAGTTTTTGAATGAGAAGACCAAGTATTGGAAAATGAAAAATACTTTGCCATCTAAACTTACAGATTTAACACTTTCATAATAAAAATACCAAACAGGATAACATACAGAACTAGATAAGACGATTCTCAAATGTGTCTAGCAGTATTAGTAGACATATGGCCTCTGAGGGTATTAGAGAGCCCTGGGGGACAAAGTCTTTCAGAAAACAAATTGGGAGGAAAGTTCTAGATTGGGTCACACTGGCCTGGGAACCACCACTAAGCTGGTCATCTGCAGGCTGAGGATAGCTTGGCCAGGCAAATTCTGGAGAGAAGAGGTGAGAAAAATAATTTCCAGAGAGAAGTAGCTCGTGCAAAGTCTCAGAAGAAGAAAGGCAGAGACTTCTGGTACAGCCGAACCTAGAGAAGCCGGCTGAGGAGTGGTGGGTGATGGGAAGCTATGGGAGGCACACCGTGAAGGGCAAGGAAGAAATGGAGGTAGTTGGGCCCTTCTCGGGAGAATACTGTCTCCTCCTCTGCTGGGACCCTAGAGTCTAGCACAATGCACACTGGAGGAATTCTATCCGTATTTTGGAGATTTTTCGCTTTTTGAGACAAGTTCTCGCTTTGTAGTTGAAGCTGGCCCCAGACTTACTAGGTAGCCCAGGTCAGTCCCAAACTCAAAGCAATCCTCCTGCCTCTGCCTCCCAAGAGCTGGGATACAGGCGTGAGTCACCACACCACTGGGGATCAAACTTGGAACTTTGTGCTTGCAAGCTGACACTGGAACCGCTGAGCTAAATCCCAGGCCCCTGAAGATCTTTTTATACATGACCTTGGTCTTTTTTTTTTAATGACCTTAGTCTTTTTAAGTTCTACATAATACTCAAAACTAGTACTTGGGGGGCCGGGGAGTTAGCTCAGTGGTTCCGGCGCCTGTCTCGCAAGTGCAAGGACCCGGGTTTGATTCCCCGGTAACCACATAACAATACTGGGCGTGGACACTCACACCCAGCAGCAACCAGTACCACATACCACAGTGCCGGGCGTGGTGGCTCACGCCTGTAATCCCAGCACTCGGGAGGCAGAGGCAGGAGGATTGTGCTGTGAGTTTGAGGCTGAGCTCAGGGCCAGCCTGAACCACAAAGCGAGACCCTGTCTC
>PVIR01032861.1:0-18333 GCA_004026965.1 Petromus typicus | reverse complement strand
CAGGACAGCTTGGTGGACAGGCGTGGTGGAGCAGAGCTGCTCCAGCGAGGCAGACAGAGCAGAGAGAAGGGAGGAGCCGTGGAGGAAGCTAACAGCCTCTGCCCTGCAGAGCCCGTCCGCTAACAGCAAGTCATCTGTGAGCCTTCCAGCTGCCTCTGAGTGCACGAGGCTCAGAAGTACTTTCAGATATAAAATATAATATCGATTTTAATGCAGCCACAGTCAATGCACCAACAGCATTCTTCACAAAATGCTAGAAAATTATCCTACCATTTATATGGAACCAGTAGAGATCCAAAATAGCAACTGCTAATCAGCAAGTGCGAAGCAGAGCAGAAGACATCACAGTCTCAGATTTCAGGTTACACTACAAAGCTACACTGGTGAAAGCAACCTGGTACAGGCTCAAATACAGACACATGGGCTAACAGAACAGAACAGAGGAGGTGAACCCCCCTAGGCACACCCAGCCAGCTGATCTTTGACACGGGTACCAAAAGCACGCGGGAGGAAAGACAGCCTCTTTAACAAACAGTGCTGAGAAAACTGGCATCAACATGTGGAAGACGTCCCATATCCCTATCTCTCACCATGTACTGAGCCCAAATCAAAACGGAGGAAAGATTAAATACCAAAACAGAAGCACTTAATCTGTTGAAAGATAAGATAGGTTAAACTCCTAAAGACTTAGCCGTAGATAAGGATGTTCCAGACAGAGTCCTAATTACACCATAAGTAATATAAAAACTCAACAAATGGAGTCATGTCAAATTTAAAAATATTTTTGCACAGCAAAGAAAGCAACCAAGTGATAGAAAAAATAACATAGAGAACAGGAAAAGTTTGTCATCTACCCATCAGAAGACTAGTATCTAGACTATATGAAAAACTCAAAAAAAAAAAAAATACGCTTCCCTAAACAAAAATTAAAAAAAAAAACCATGGATCATTGAAATATTGAAATAGAGGTACAAAAAGCAAATGACTTCTAAGGATATGAAAAAATATGTTCAACACATTTGACCAATAGAAAAGCATAAATTAAAACAACACTGAGATTTCATCTTATGCCAGAAAGAACAGTAATAATCAAGAAATCAAATACTTAAAAAATCTAGAGGCATAACATCATAAAAGGAACTCCTCTACACTGTATGTGGGAGTGTAAACTAGTACAGCACTAGGTAAATCAATATGAGAATTCTTCAAAAACTAAAAATAGAAATTTTCTTTGACCCAGCTACTCCCTTTCTATATATATTCTTGAAAAAGTTAAAGACAGTATATGACAGTGATACAGGCATAGTCATGTTTATAACACCATAATTCATAATTGATGAACCTTGAAAGTAGCTTAAATGACCATGAATAAATGAATCGGGTAAAGATAATTCCATAAAGAAGGTGAAATTTGAGTCATTTCTAGAAAAAAGTGTGCAAGTTTAGACCATAATGTTAAGTGAAACCAATCAGATACACAGGTTAATGATTGTATGATCTCTCTGTATGAGAAAGCCAAAGTATAAATAATTTACAGAGAAAAACAAAAGATAGATAATAGGATATGGAGAGATAGATTTCTGCAAATGGGAAGGAAATCAGAGATGGTAGGAGAGGGAAAGAACAGAAACAGATGTGAAAATAATTAAGATGTGTTACAGACATATACCAACTCCTCTCTGTGATGGTAAGTATTACATACTGCAAATATGTATGAAAAATAAAGAATATCACTAATACATATGTTTTGAAAGGATCTACTGCATAACTCTATATGGAAATTCAAATAAAATACAATGAGATAAATGTCTGATCCCAGTCACAACAGATGAAATTATGATTTATTTATCATTTGGATAAAAATTATAAATTAATAAAATAGATGGTTTTCTGGCATTGTCTTACTGAGAAAGGAATGCTGTATGCTTTATAATTCCCTAGTTTTCTACTGTACTCATGGTTTTATTTTTATTTCTGGTGCTGGTGTTTGTAACACGACACTCAGCTGGACAGCTCAATTTTGCTAAACTGTGAAAACGCAGATAAGAATTCATTAAGAAAGTGGTGGCTTTGCTTTGTGAAGCGTAAACTGAACTTGGAGAGAGATGGCAGCATCATGCAATAAGACTCAAAGTGAAAAGAAAGAGCAGTTCATTTTATATCTAGGAAAATAGTAATCAAAACCCTTAAGTTGTATGAAAAGTATACATACATAGCTATGAATTTCTGAAAAAGTATAAACTGAGCTAAGAATTTCACTAATACCTAGCAAGTTAAACAGGAACACAAAAAGGCAAACAAGTAAAATTTTGGTGAAACGAAGGACACAGAGGTTCTGCTCAAACCAGTTGGTGCTGACGGCGCTGGGGATGTCCAGATAGCGAAGCCTCGGGATAAACAACTGTGTACCTCCTGCCAAATGCAGTTAAAGCCGAAAGGCCAGAGATCCTTCTTAGATATGAAATTGACAAGAGGGTCCAGCTAGAATGCCAAACCCCAAACAAGCAGGTTTTGAAAGAAGGAGAGAATTAAATATGTTTAGTCCTCTAAAATTGAAGATAATCTATTGCCACCAAATTTTCCATATGAAAAAATAGTAAAGAAGTTCTTGCGTCTGGAAGAGAATTTCAAGTGACACCTTGCATCTGCACAGAAAACTACAACTAATGTAGTAACATAAGTGAATAAAATATTTTTTCTTTGAAAATAAAGTGTTTTGAAAAATTTCTTTTTTTAAATTGGAATCATTATTGGTACATTAACTATACAAATCAGAATTGTACTTCACAATGGGGATTTGTACCAACTTAATTCTCATTTTTTCTTATAGCCCTACCCACCCTACCACCCCCCTATATACATAAAATTTTTTTCCTTTGTAGAAAAATTTCTTGAAAAGATAATTCAGTATTTCAGGAGAAAAAATGGAACTGTACCACAAGTTGTTAATATGTGCAGTAGTAAAGGTATAGCATAAATACAAAGTAAAGGAAACTAGACACTCACTGAACATGTTTTGTAAGGATATTATATTACATTTGAAATTTTTATAATCATTGGATATTTGACTACAATAAGTTAAAAGTATGAGTTTTGAACCCCAAACCACTCACTGAAAACATATATGAAGTTACAGCTAAATAGGTGAATCATAGAGAAATGTTACATGAACACTAAGTGGAATGTAATCAAATGACTATATTGAAATAAAAATGGTTCAAGTGACTATATTGCTACCAAAAATTTTCATTTCAGAGTAAGAAATATGTTCAAAAACAAAGAAGAGTGTTTTCTACTGATGAAAGGAACTATTTATGTGGGAAAAAACAGTCCTAAATATATGCACTTAATAACAAAAATAAAATTAAAATAACTGCAGGCTTAAATAGACAAATCTACCTTGGTAATGGCCAATACCAGTACCCCTTCCTGCTAATCAGGGACAAGGACAGGGATATTTAGTGAGACACAGATCGAAACTGGATCTAGAGGATACCAGCAAAAATCAATCAAACTAAAACTCTTTTCAAGAGTGGAGTTTGGAACAAGAAATATGACTTGTTCCAATCAATATACTCAAAGATCTAAAATATCACATAGTATGCCACTTGACCATGATGGAATTACACTAGGAAATCCTTCCATTCATAAAAGTTTTTAAAAACACATTTTAACAGAACTTTGATTAAAAATTCAGAGAAAATAAGGACATATTTTATGATACGAAAATTTAAAAAAACCTAGAATCAAATTTTGTGATGTGTGTGAAAGGTTAACAAGGAAAGTTCTATCTTAAAATATTCTTATTAAAAAAGAAAATAAAAATGAAGTACTAATTATTATTATATCGGTTGGAAAGATTACAATTAAATCTGAACAACCATAATCACAAAAGTAAGCAAGCCTGGAATTGGAGAACTTTTAATGTATTATGGAAGATAGTACAATAGAACTGTGTTCAAAATATTTGCTTTTTCCTTGTACATAAAAAAGGACATAGTTCCCATCAATAAGCAAGTCCAGCCTATGAAACTGTCCAGTAAAGATATGTACATACAATACTATGTAGAGATTGCATAATAATTTTATTTATCAGAGAAAAACTCACTAATGAAATTATTTAAGTCAATGGAAAAGGATGATCCCAAACTGGAGAGAAATGGCCCTAAAGTCTGAAGTAAAATAAAGCATGTGTAGATTACAGAGGAAAAAATACGAAGAGGGTTTTGTGGATCCAAGAAGAGCACTGCCTCGCGGCAGAGCGAGATGAAGTGAGACAAAAACTCAAAGTGCGCCTTTGATCCCCAGCGCAAGGTCAGCGCCACGGTGGCAAGGTCAGCTCAAAGCGGAGAGCAGATTTCCCATCTGTAAACAGTGGGACAGAGAAAGGGTAGAGACTTGCTTCTCTATGGAATGCTGGAGACAGTTATGGAAGATGGAGCAGGACATTTGTTTTCTATGCAGAAAAAGGGAAAAAATTATAGTGGAAATGGTGTTTTGTGTGAAATGAATGCTTTCCTGCTATGAATTGGAAATAAACAATACTAAGAAAATGAGACTATATTGTGAAATAGAAAATGCTCAATGTAAAATAAGGTGAAAGGGGACAATGTTGAGATTGTAACAAAAAAATAAGGAAACAAATTTTATATATATGGGGGGGTGGTAGGGTGGGTGGGGCTATGGGAAAAAATGAGAATTAAGTTGTGTCTTATACCGGTACAAATCCCCATTATGGAGTACAATCATGATGTGTATATTTAATGTACCAATAAAGATAATTAAAAAAAAAAAAGAAAATGAGACTAAATTCTATATCTTAGTTTGGCAATTGAATTCATTTATTTTTTTCAACATTTTATTTAATATGTACTTATGTGAAAACATGAGTTGTCATGTCACAATTTATAATCTGAAAATCTGTCTTGTTGTATCTCTCTTCCCAAGCCAGCACCTACCAGTTGAATATATTTTTGAGGTTATAACCAAGTAGCAGACTTCAGAAGGCTCTGATCTGCTGAGCACATCTTTCCAGGACTACACCCTATAGTAGTAAACATTTTTCTCATTGCTTGTAAATGAACATACATTTAGGCACAGATCAAATCCCGGGATATTTCGGAAAAAAAATCATTAGATGAATTAAGGAAATGTCACAACTCATCTGTCTCTGGCAGAGTTTTAACTCATCTCCAGGCAGAGAGGCATACATAGCAGCTCCGTGCTTCTGCTGAGGTGACGGCCTGAATACCGATTGTGATGTGGGCTGCAGATGTTCGCGGCACACCACTTCCAACAGATGCATAATCTGATTAAATATGCAACGCAACGATATTGTCAAAACCTATTAATCACTCTTTCAGGACACATTAGTGTCGGCTCCACTGACAGCTGTGAGAACTGGAGAATCTCTGTGGTGGTTCTGCTGCTCAGCCTCAGCTCCCCGCAGATCTTAATGGGTGAGATAAGTCACCCCCCAAGGGACCTTGTGATCTTGAATGTGGATTTTTCCCATCCTTAGAGAAAAAAAATGCATATTCTTTATTCCAGTAATGTCTCTTCTACCTACATTTATTGTTTCTTACCCCCAAATTGGAAGGATAGCTTTGTGCCAGGTTGGGATAAATTCCAAAATGTGCACATGCTACTGAACCTCCACATACATAGATTAGGAAGCGGCCCCAGGACTGCAGATTGTACAAGGCCTGATTACAGATGGATATAGCAAAGCTTTCCTTACCACTGAGAGCGCTAGAGTGCATTGACTTCTCAGCCCTTGACACACACAGGTGCTGCAGTTTATTTTGGAAAAGGTAGCACCTGAAATTTATAGTCAGAAGCCCACAGAAAGATTTGTCCTTGGCTGAGGCTTACTGTATGAGATTCTTAATATTAATATTCTTTAGTAAAATTGCACTAAAGCAACTATTTTCCAATATGTGGTCCAAATGTTCTCACATTGAATTACTCTGAGTTCCAAAATTTTACACCATGGTCTATGCATATTGATAAGCCAACTATAATTGTAATTTACTTTTATCCCAATCCTCTCATAATAATTTAAAAATATGCTAGAAATGCTCAAAATTTACAGAGATTGAGCTACTGAGATGGCATGAAATGAAAAAGTTGCTGTAAAAGTTTGAACTCATGGAAAAATTAAGGGACATATTTGAACTAAGTACATAAACAAAGAGAAGGATAACAATCTCAAATTACTCACGAAAATATGAATTGACCAATGGGTCATCTATGAGAATATATACAGGTCAAGTGTCTCCAAGGCAGGAAGTCCCTGCTTTCATATGCTGTCCATGGAAGATGGTGTTAATGGATATTCAGTGCATTTGCCAGCCTTCCTCAACTGTAATCTGGCTCTGTGGTCCAAAGGTTTATCTCTGGAGAAACCCTCAGAATTAGATTGGTTTCCCTGGCTGCAGAATGTGTGTTAGAGCAACCACAAGTGCTTAGACCCACTCAGGATGTTTATTGCTTCCTTTTGGAGCTGTGGCTAGAAGGAAACTTCTCTGTCATAGATGCACATTGTTAGGAGACATTATAGCAGATATGCAAATTTTATTTCACTAGTATAAACTCAATCTATTTAAAAATTGTAAGTATACTTATAACTAAGTTTTTTTTCTCATAACAAATTATATACTTTGTTTGACTACAAAGTTCAATAATCATATAAAATAGAATTTCTATTGTCAATCAAACAATAGAGAAGCAGAAACAAGCCTGAAGAGTATGAGGTTCGAAGCACGATGCATCACCCTCTTTTCCTGCCGAAGTAATCAAAGTGCAAAATCTTAACCACACAGTGGGAAGGTCAAGAATAGCTCTGTTTCTAACATTTCCATAATTTTTTTGGTAAAACTTAACTGATAATAATGTTTCTGCCCTCGATTGTGTGCCAATGCAAAAATACAAAAAAAAAAAAAAAAGTAATCTTCAAGGTAATAGGTAACTGGTTTTACATTGGTATGTATAGCAAGTATCATAAATAGCTCTAGTTAGAGCTTAGTTATTATGTACCAAAAGCTTGAGAAATTTAAAAAATCTATACATAGACACACCCAATTTTTCTTTACCACTTAGCTTCTTTCAAATATTACTTTAGAAGGAGGAGTATAACAGAATCAGCTTGTATAAAAAATTGTTTTGAAAAATAATACATACTACTTATATGTGAAAGATCCATGAAAATACATGTGTTCATTACAAAATAAAACTTAAGAGCTGGAGATTTAGCTCAGTGGTTCAGGTGCATGCTTTACAAATGCAAAGTCCTGAGTTCAATCCCTGGTACAAAAAATAAATAAATAAATAAAATTAAAACCAGGTTATCCTCTTTCTCTCCAGCCATGCCACCCTGATTGCCCATGATCTCCTGAAGTGGCTGAGTTACAAAGAAAGGAGAGAAAAAAGGGGAACAAAGCTTATGTATATGGGGGACACAGGGTTAAAGGGAGGGCTGGAGAATGGGAAAAAGTTAGAATCAAGATGAGTCATGTACTGGTACATATTCTCAATATTGAATGTAACCATGCTTATATATAAAATGTACCAATAAGATCAATATTTTAAATAGAAATGTCTCCTTGGGAAGTAGCTTCTCTTCAAAGCACAACAATCTTAATTACTTTAGGATTTTCTTTTCTTCTAAAAGTTGAAGAAGGGATTATGTAAGGAATAGTAAGTATCAAAATAATAGAAAATTAGGCAAAGTGACCAAATTTTGATTGCTGAAAAATTAAAATATTTTTTAAAACACGAGGAAAGTCATAAATCACTTAATTTTAAATAGACATTATATTGTGAAATAATATTACATGATTCAGGGTCAGTAAATCCCATATAAACTGCTATCATTAACTTCACTCAGTGGTAAAAGACATATTTAAATAATATTTAGTGAAACCATGGCGAGTTTTGCAGCCAAACTCACTAGAACAAAGGAAACTCTCTTTTCAGACTGTGCAAATCAGGGGAACATGCTGAAGTGTTCATGCCAAGTTAAATTAAGTTGTTACTTTTATCAAAAAATATCATTGACATATTTTTAAATGTCAAATAATTCTTCAAAGCTTAAATAGAAACATTTTCTGTTTCCAAGATTCCCAATACCAAATTGAATTATTCAAAAACATTTATGTTTAGCTGTTCTTGTTTGTTAGTTCTGGTACTTCATTTTTTCTTCTAAGTATCAATCACATCTATCTCTTTTTCTTTGTTGTAAATGATATTTATGAATGAAAGGCCATCACAGAGTAGCATTCTCTCAGTCAACTGCTAATGACACGGCGGACCCGCGTTCCAGCCTCTTCTCATCTTCAGGTGACACAGGGCTGTGCAAATAGAAGTGCTCATCGTGTCATCTGGTATTTTCCGTTTGGTGTGCTATAGTCCTGAGAGCTGGGGCTACAGGCAAGCATGGCTATATCAGGGTAATCTTAACTTAAATTGCTCACATTCCTAGCTTCAGCTCCCTGGAATAACTGGTGTTCCTTGGCTACCTGTGTCCCATTCACAGCACTTTATCTCATTACTGTGACTGTCCCGAGGAAAGGATGGAAAAGTGTGCTTCCAAAATTTTTACCCACCCTGCCTCTGCTAACATCCCTTTTCTCATTCACTTAACTTGATAGAATTCAGAACCAAGGGCCAGGGCAATAAACCTTCTCTCAGGGGTTAAGGGAATTCCAAAGTCAGGAAGAAAAGGTTAGAGCAGCAAGTGTATTCATGCAATGAGTGCACCTGATCGCCAGTGGAAACCTGACTTCTTCCTCCCAGGAAAGCACTGCACGTGTACAGTCACGATATAAGTAACCTGGGAAACCACAATAAAATTGAATTTTATGATAACAGTGGGCAGAACCGTGAAGGCTGGGGCCAGCGCCCTTACAGTCGTGCCTGGGCCAGAGCCTGCTGGCCTCCAGGCCCATGCCAGAAGCGCACCCAGGGACTCAAGATAATACTGGACAGAGCTGAGTAAGTGGCAGTCAGCAGCATCACAGCCAAGCAGGACCAGAGCCTGCCTTTCTTCACCTCAACTGCACAAGCACATCCAGGGACACTGTACTGGTGAGTAGATAGGCCTGGTGGAATGTCAGCCAGTACCATTGCAGCTGCACAAGGGCCACAGCCTACTGGTCCAGGCTGATGCACAAGAGATCCCAGGGATTCAGTATTGGTGAGTAGGAGGGCTTATTGTAACCTCAGGCAATGTCACTGCAGCAATGCATGAACCAGGGCCTTCCTGACTCTAAGCAGACGGGGGAAGGTGTTTTGATTGTATTGTTTGAGTGCCTCATATGATGTGCCAGAACTAGGGTTTTTTTGTTTTTGTTTTTGTTTTTGTTTTGTTTTTTGTCCCAATACAGACTGTAAAGAACAACGCAGGATACACTGATATTTTAAGGGTCCTAAATATTAAGATGAAAGAGACTTCAAACAAACATCACCAGAAAACATGGCAGATGCAAAGCCAAAAACAACAGCAATGACCAAAACAAAGAAATGAGGAAACACTCAGAGTCTCAGATACAAAGATCCTCACCCCAAGGTAACACAGGGAGAAGGGAAATAGAGAAGTTTGAAGGCCAGCCTCCAAGGTTCTCAGAAATGCTAACCAAAGCAGATCTAGTAAAATGGAAATCAGAACTGATCTCTGAGATGAAAGCAGAGATATTGGACACAGTCAACACTATGATTAATAAAGCTAAAGAGGAAATCAAGGAGTTGATAGAATCCAAGGTAGCAAAAGCAATGGAACCTATTAAATACTTACAAGCAGAGGTCCAGGAAATTAAGAAAGAAAGTGAAAGTTTACACAATAGAATGAATATGGCAGAAGACCGAATTTCAGACCTAGAGGACAGGATCTCAACCAATGAACAGGAAAGGCATAATCTATGGAAAAAGGTAAGAGAGAATGAAAAATAAATCCAATATCTCCTAGATGGTTCAAAGAAGAAAAACATAAGATTGATTGGAGTCACTGAGGAAGCAGGAGACAATGCTAAAGACATCAAAAAGCTATTCACACAGATAATGGCAGAAAACTTCACAGAAAAAGGTAAAGAGTTGGAAATACAAATATATGAAGTGACATGAAAAAAATCTACACTTAGGTATATCATCATAAAAGTCCCAGATATCCAAAAAAAGAATGAAATACTGAAAGCAGCCAGAGAAAAGAAAACAGTTACATTCCAAGGGAAGCCCATCAGGGTCACAATGGACTTCTCAGTTCAAACACTCAATGCAAGAAGAGCCTGGAGTGAAGTCTTCCAAGCCCTAAAGGAAAACAACTTCCAACCCAGACTGATGTATCCTGCAAAACTATCCTTCAAAATTGATGGGGAAATAAGATACTTCCGACAAAGAACACCTGAAAAACTTCACAAACATGAGACCTGTGCTCCAAAACATTTTAAAGAATATCTTGGGAAAAATAAGGAAAGTTACAAATCCATGAAACCTAACCAAGTCAGCCCATGGGGCCAAACAAGAAACTGATGGGAAAAGGGCAAAAGTAGAATAACAGCCAAGAGCATGAAAACATGGCAGCACTAAGTTTGCCTACATTAGTCATAACCATTAATGTCAATGGACTCAAAAAAAAGAAAAACAGAACAAGTTTAAGAAAATGCAAAGGGATTGAAGTTATCCCTTGTATACTGTCAGATGATAGTGCCCTGATATTGGAGCTGAATAGCAAAAGAAAGCCCAGGATCTTCACTAGCACATGGAAACTGAACAACACTCTGCTGACCAACCATTGGGTCACAGAACAAATTAGAGAAGAAACTGAACAGTTCTTACAACTAAACGATAACCTCAGTACAACATATAGAAATTTATGAAACACAATGAAAACAGTTCTATGAGGAAAATTCATAGCAGTG
The DNA here is from genome assembly GCA_004026965.1 of Petromus typicus. Lineage (NCBI taxonomy): Eukaryota > Metazoa > Chordata > Mammalia > Rodentia > Petromuridae > Petromus > Petromus typicus. The sequence continues at coordinate 7,420 of PVIR01032861.1, read as the reverse complement.
AAGGCCTACATCCAGAAAATGGAGCAAGCTCAAATAAACAACTTAATGCTGCACCTCAAGCAACTAGAAAGAGAGGAGCAGAACAAACCCAAAGCTCGCACTAGGCAAGAAATTATAAGGATCAGGGCAGAAATTAATGCAACACAAACTAAGAGAACAGTACAAAAAATAAATGAATTGAAGAGTTGATTCTTTGAAAGGATAAAAAAAATTGATAGACCCTTAGCTAACCTTATTAAACAAAGGAAGGAGAAAAGGCTCATATCTATGCTATTAGAAATGAGAACGGAGAAATTACTACCGACCCAGAGGAAGTGCAGAGGATAATAAACACCTATTTTGAAAATTTATTCTTTAATAAAATGGGAAATATAGGAGAAATGGATAGATTTCTAGATACATGTGAACCTCAAAAGCTGAATAAACGAGATATAGAAATGTTAAATACCCCAATATCAATCTGTGAAATTGAAAATGTAATTAAAAACCTGCCAACAAAGAAAATCCCTGGACTTTATGTTTTTACTGCTGAATTCTATAAAACTTTTAAAGAAGAGTTAGTGCCTTTACTTCTTAAACTCTTTAATGAAATTGAAAGGGAAGCAGTACTCCAAAACTCATTCTGGTAAGCAACCATTATCATGATTCCAAAAGCAGAGAAAGACCTAACCAAAAAATTGAACTACAGGTCAATATCCCTAATGAACATTGATACAAAAATCCTCAAGAGGGGCTGGGGATTTAGCTCAGTGGTTCCTGCATTTGTCTTGCAAACACAAGGGCCTGGGTTTGATCCCCAGTAACCACACACCATACTGGGTGTGGAGACTCATCATAGCAGCAATCAGTACCACATACCACAGTGCCGGGCGTGGTGGCTCACGCCTATAATCCCAGCACTTGGGAGGCAGAGGCAGGAGGATTGCTGTGATGTGAGTCTGAGGCTGAGCTCAGGGCCAGCCTGAACTACAAAGTGAGACACTGTCTCAAAAAAAACTAAAAAAAAAAAAAAAAGTTTACACACCTTGACCAAGTTGGATTGAACCCAGGGATGCAAGGATGGTTCAATATATGTAAATCAATAAATGTTATGCACTATATTAACAGACACAAGGACCAAAACCATATGGTCATCTCAATTGATGCAGAAAAGCATTTGACAAAATACAACACCCATTTATGTTGAAAACCCTACAGAAGATTGAAATAGATGGTCTCTATGTCACACTAATAAAAGCTATCTACAAGAAACCATCAGCCAGCATCATACTAAATGGTCAAAAATTGAAACCTTCCATACTAAGATCAGGAACAAGACAAGGATGCCTTCTCTCACCACTTTTGTTCAATATTGTTTTGGAAATATTAGCCATAGCAACTAGGCAAGAGAAAGAAATAAAAGGAATAAAGATAGGAAAAGAAGAAGTTAAATTGTCATTATTTGCTGATGACATGATACTCTATCTAGAGGATCCTCAAAACTAAATTAAAATACTATTGGACCTAATCGCCAAATTTAGTTGCATAGCTGGAAACAAGGTCTACATTAAAAAATCAGTGCCTTTGTATACGCAAACAGTAGAACCAATGAGATAGAAATAGATGAGTAAGTCCCTTTCACAATAGTACCCCCAAAAATAAAATATCTAGGAATCAATCTAACAAAGGAGGTGAAAGACCTCTACTCTGAAAACTATAGCACTCTGAAAAAGGAGATAGAAGATGATAACTAAAAATGGAAAGACATACCTTGCTCCTGGGTAGGAAGAACCAATATCATCAAAATGGCTATACTCCCAAAACTACTATACTGATTCAACACAATCCTGATTGAAATCTCAACAGCATATTTCACAGATCTAGAAAAAAAAAAAAAAGTCAAACTTTTGTCTGGAACCACAAAAGACCTAGAATAGCTAGAGCAATTCTAAGCAACAGGGACATAGTGGAGGGTATTACAACTCCTAACCTGAAACTCTTCTATAAAGCCACTGTGATTAAAAACTACATGGTACTGGCAAAGTAACAGACTTGAGGATCAATGGAGTAGACTAGAAGATCCAGAAACTACTCCAGATACACTGAGCCACCTCATCTTTGACAAAAGAGCCAAAAACTCTCAATGGAGGAAAGATAGCCTTTTATCAAATGGTGCTGGAAAAACTGGGCTTTAACTTACCAAAGACTAAAGCTAGACCTAGCTCTTTCACCATGTACCAAGCTGAAATCAAAGTGGATGATATTAGATATATTATATTAGATAAATATTAGAACAGACACTCTGAACCTACTGCAAAACAGGTTAGGTAAAACTCTTGAAGACACTGGCTTAGGAAAAGACTTCATGAACAAAACCACTATAGCACAGGAATTGGCAGAAGAAATCAGCAAGTGGGACCTCATTCTTTTAAAAAGCTTCTGCACAGCAAAGGAAACCACCAACAGTGCATAAAGGCAACCAATAATGTAGGAAAAAATCTTCGCTAGCTGTTCCTCACACAAAGGGTTACTATCTAGAATATATAAGGAGTTTAAAATAATTAGCCCACCCAAATTTAAAGACCCAATTCAAAAATGGGCATCTGAAATGAACAGATATTTTTCAGAGGAAAAAGTAAGAGCAGCTAAGAAGTTTATAAAGAAATACTCAACATCATTAGTCAGCCAAGAGATGCAGGTGAAAACAACACTGAGATTTCATCTCACTCCACAAAGAATGGCTGCCATTTCAGAATTAGCTAGCAACAAATGTTGGTAAGGCTGTGGAGAAGAAGGAAAACTTCTCTACCACTGGTGGGGCTGTAGACTCTTACAACCTCTGTGGAGATCAGTTTGGAGATTCCTCAAAAAAGCTAGGATTAGAGGTCCCATTTGACCAAGACATCGCTCTGCTAAGTATATACACAAAAGAATTAAAAGACTCATATCACAGTGACATATATGCACCCATGTTTATAGCAGCTCAGTTTGTGATAACGAAGTCTTGGAAACAACCCAAATGTCCATCAACTGGAGACTGGATAAAAAAGCTGTGGTTCTTCTACAGAATGGAGTATTACTCTGCCATTAAAAATGATAAGTATGAATTATTTATACTTAAATGGACATACCTTGAGGACATCCTCATAAGTGAAATAAATAGGTCACAGATGTGTAAATATCACATCTTTTCTCTGGTATGAGAAAATAAAGATGTAAATGAGTTCTAGAATATATGTTATATAATGTGAAACATATATAGAACATATATAGAATATATATATATATCTAACATATATAGAATATATGTTATATATGTTATATAATGTGAAAGAAAAAATACTCAAAGTGAAATAGGGTAAAAGGGGAAAAATAATGAGACTATAACAAAAAAGAAAGGAAACAAAGTTTATGTTTATAGGGGGTGCGGGTGGCAGGGTGGGTAGAGCTAAGGGGAAAAATGCAAATTAATTTGTGTCATATATTGGTACAAATTCTCATTGCTGAGTGCAATCATGATGTGTATGTGTAATGTACCAATAAAGATTTCATTTTTTTAAAAATTGCATTTTACAATTGTCTATAAGAAATGAAGAAAATGGGGGGATTTCTACCCTTAGTCCCTCATTACTCTGGCTAAAATTCAGCTCTATGGATTCTTCCTCCCTGTTCTGCAAGTTCTGAGCCTCAGAGTGCCCATCTGGGCTCCACACTCATGGGCAGATCTTCACTGAGTATGGATAGGGCACCCAGGTGCAGTGCCCACCTCGGAGCACAGTGCACAGTGAGCGGCACCGGAGACTGAGTGAAGGAGCAATGGGCAAGAAAGCCAAGGAGACCCACAGGGCTAAGGCAGTTTTCCCATTGGGTGGGACACGACCTATGAAAACTAAAATGCTCCAGATCTTTATTTCCATACAGCAAGAGTTATTTCTCTGTTGGTTTATTACTTTGTAAATCATTTCTTGGATGTCCACGTTGTTCCTCAAATGACAGGAGACAGAAGTAGATATGTGGCTTTGAGTTACATCAGGATTTCACCAGAGGAATTGACTGCAACTTTGGATTTCACCTGAGGAATCAACTGTGATTCCATTTCGAAGAGTAGTAAAACTCATTTATAATGAGTGTTGAGCTATGGAGAAAGAAAACATCACATATGAAGGGTGACTAGACACACCTTTCAGAATGAGTATCAAACACAATCATAGAATTATTGCTCTGAAGGAACAGGAAATGCTACAGAAGCCTGAAGAAGATGCACTTGAAGGAGGAATCGGTGCTATAACATATGGGCTTTGTCCATGCAGGTGTCATAAGCTGACACCAGAAGAACAAAGTCAAATAGTATTTCATCATTTTGGAATAAAACTCACTGTCGTAATGCCACAGACATGAATTCTACATAAGAACCAGGACATAAGGCAAAACACAGAAGCTAGAGCGTGCATTGAGCTCTATTATATGAGATAGTAATATCAGATCATTTGTTTTAATGTGCTTCTGGTTGGCTTGGCCTACACCTCTTTTTTGATATCTACATTTATGTAACACTAATTTAGGGAGAAGAAAATTATTACGCCATCTCTGTATTTGGATAAGAGAGAAACACAACCATTCTATATATAAATTGAAAAAGTTTTCTCTGCAGGATGCCAATGTTAAATGACAGTGAGCCCAAAACAGATTTGGCACACGGAGGGCACGGAATTCATCTAAATCATTCGGCTGATGGAGCGGAGGAGAGAGCGAAGTGGTAAAAATGAGCCTACACACCGCTCCATTGAAATGAGAGGACACGTGCGGTGGCCTTATCAGTTTCACAGAATTTCTTAGTTTCCCGAAATGATGGTGTCTATTCCAGTGAATTCGACTTTCAGCTGTTTCTTTCAGCGTATCACATATACAATATTTCAGCAGAACATATATGTAAATTCAATCAGTGTGTTCACGTACACGATGGTCCTTTGTAGGATTTTCTGCCTCCCTTCCCCACATCAGTTTTTTCCCCATGAAATGCCTTGGTAGGTTAATGAGGACAACACAAGGAATGTATCAGCCAGCAGAGTGAGTTTCTCCTTTTCTGTGTCTCTCTGTGGTCAGATTGAGGCCTTTCCTTATGTGAAATGCAGAACACATTCCAGTCCAATTTCAGTAAATGAGAGCCTATCATGTGGCCGCCACACACTACTTTAGTACAGTTTCACTGACAGATGGCCACCGTGCAGGAGCACATTCTTCCTTCCTGTGACAGTATGCAGGAGCTGAATTTCCTTCTAGATGCTAGATTTAGCATTTGTAACATTTTCAGTATATATGGCAATGTGTGCCGTACATTGATAGTCCATCTTTTTGAGATTCAAAGACATAGTATGATAAAATGATTAAACAGATATTGATATTCACTGTGCATAGAAATGTTTCATTGCTCTCATGTGGAAGTTGCAAGCTGTGCTATGAAATATATATTTCAGTTATCCAAAATTGATTACTATCCATGACAATTTATAATGCTACATGTAAGCATTAATATAAGTTGAAAGCTTAAATGTGATGGCGAGGCTTTACAAAATGAAAAAAATGTGTAGTTTACAGGCATAAAATTACTGAGAAGTTCAAGATTAGCTCATAAACAACACTATTTACTACTTAAATTTAACAACATGTTTCATGTGTAAGGACTTTATTGCTAAAAATAAGAAAATATACGTTCTTTCCTAATTCATATTTTTCTCTAAATAAATTCCTTCTGTACAAAGCTGTTTTGTTTGAATAAATATTACTCCCCCTCCCAAGGCAGCCTTACAGCAGATAGGGGTGTAAACACACCCTAAATCTCTTTGTCAATATAGCATTTTTCCTACATTTCAATTATTACACAAAAGAAATCTTATTATACTCTACTCTTTGTTCTCCATAAAGCTAAGCACCAGAATTACCACTAGTTTCAGTGTTGAGAAAGTAATGAATAAGTATATAAAAGAATGTGAGGTCAAAGGACTTGCAACTACGGACAGCAACTCCACTATTGCAGAAGCTGAAGTGTCATGTCATTAACAAGACTTTCAGGACAGAAGATATTTTATTTGTGAAAACAATCTTCTAATATTTAAATGTGTGGAAAAGTAAACAGCGATGATATATTATTATTTAAAATTAAGAAGTCTGTCTCTTGAGACTATAGGGACATTTGATAAAGATGTTTCGGATGTGGGGTGCTTATATATATTTTAAGTTATAAATTTATGAATCTTTCTCTTTTTTCATTCTTTCAGGAATGATATAAAAAGAAATGATCAGCAGTGTAACAAACATAACATGGAAGTCCCTGATGTATTAAAATTATTAAAAATCAAATAGTCATAATCCAACTTATACACTAGACAACACTCTTCATGTTAAACCACACTGTTTCACTTAAATCCTTGAAAGTTAAATTCCATTAATTTCCTAGGTTGCACAAGTCACTACACTGTTCCTGAAGAATTTTTGTAACAATTATAGCACCTCAGTGTTAGACAGGAGACTAAATACATACCACTAATTATCAGAAAATAATGTCTACACTAACAGTTCTGTGAAATAAGATTAAATTACAAACAAAAATGTGAATTGCACCAAGTAAAAACTGGCCATTTTCCCTATAATTTTATACAATAAAATGTGTTTTTTTCTCAGTTTTGAATTGCAAATGTCTATATTTAATGAAGGAAAAACAATGTTTTCTATTCTATTGTCCTTTCTTTATATAACTTTCAAAGTATTTGCCCAATTATTTTATATTTAATTGGGTTAACTCAACATCCATTGCTTCAGTGTCACAAATATAAAGAGTATTTACCTCCTGTACTGTGGTGCAATCACAGAGTGTGTAATTTAGCGCTGAGGTCTCTGGGGTAAGCCTCCCTTAAAACACACACACATGAGTTGCACACACATATGTAGTGCACACACACAGCCACCTGTATCCTACCCTGTCCATGACATTTAATGTACTGATGCTTGCGAGAAGATACATGTGGCACCTAAAATGCACATGGAAAGTCATTCTTTATATAAATAGTAGTAATAGTAATAACTACTTGAAAATATATATTTAGTAATAAGCTTAGTTTCAGAATAAATTGTATGTCATTCTCTTTTTGATCTCCTTAAAATTTATTAAGTAGCTATAATAAGGCAGGCATTGAACCAGAAGAAATATATACATCATTATGTCTAATTGTCTGTTGCTGCTAAAACTCTTCATTTCTGCAGATTTGCACAGGTGGGTGGAGAACTTTAATAATTTACCTGCGGTTATTATGCAACCCAAACAGAAGAGAGTATCGAGGATAATTATGTTTTCCTTCAAACAAATGTCATCCATCAATGTATTGAGCCGACTATTTATTGTTATTATTATTATTAATTAAGGAAGGGCACTCTTCCTAGATAAGTG
>PVIR01032860.1:0-18320 GCA_004026965.1 Petromus typicus | reverse complement strand
CTCGCGGTTTGTGCTTCTAACCGGCAAAAGCAAGCAGAAAAGCACGGTGGATCTCTGCCACGAAAAGGCACACTGCTTGCTGAAAGTACACTTCCACTGTGTTCCTGAAGTGAAGTTAGGGGCAAGACAATCGCAGCTCCAGCTCCGTTTCCCTGGGAGAACCACTCTGCTGTTTCCCCCATTCACTGCCATTGATTTCTATGGAAATCGCGGTTTGCGTTTTAAATCGGCAAAAGCAAGCAGAAAAGTACGGTGGATCTCTGCCATGAGAAGGCACACTGCCTTCTGAAAGTACACTTCCACTGCATTCCTGCAGTGAAATTAGGGGCAAGACAATCGCAGCTCATTCTCCGTTTCCCTTCGTAAAACCCTCTGCCATTTTCCCCATGCACTGTTATTGATTTCAATGGAGCTCGCCTCCTCAGGTTCAAACCGGCAAACTAAGCCACCATTCAGAGCGGCTAAGTAGCAGCAACTCCAACCAGCCTAAGCAGACAGAAAAGCATGGTGGATCTCTGCCACCAAAGGGCATACTCCTTGCTGAATGTACACTTCAACTGTGTTCCTGAAGTGAAGTTAGGGGCAAGACAATCGCCTCTCAAGCTCCGTTTCTCTGTGCAAAACCCTCTGCTGTATCACCCATTCACTGCCATTTATTTCAATGGAGCTCGCTACCTGCCGTTCAAATCAGCAAATTAAGCCGCCATTCAGAGCGCCAAAGCGAGCTGCGACTCCAACTGCCAAAGCAAGGAAAAAGTCCCGATGGATCTCTGCCATCAAAGGGCGCACTGCTTGCTGAAATTTTGCTTCAACTGTGTTCCTGAAGTGAAGTTAGGAGCAAGACAATTGCAGCTCCAGGTCCTTTTCCCTTCGGAGAAACCCTTGCCGTTTCCCCATTGACTGTCATTGATTTCAATGGAGCTCGCTGCCTGCGGTTCAAACTGGCAAAGTAAGCCACCATTCATAGCGGCAAAGCGAGTAGCAACTCAAACCGGCAAAGGAATCAGAAAAGCACGGTTGATCTCTGCCATGAAAGGGCGCACTGCTTGCTTAAAGTACACTTCAAATGTGTTCCTGAAGTGAAGTTAGGGGCAAGACAATATCAGCTCCAGCTCCATTTCCCTGGGAGAAACCCTCTGCCATTTATCCCATTCACTGCCATTGATTTCAATGGAAGTCGCGGCCTGCGGTTCAAACTGGCAAAGTAAGCCTCCATTCAGAGCGGCAAAGTGAGCAGTGACTCAAACCGGCAAAAGCAAGCAGAAAAGCACGGTGGATCTCTGCCACAATAGGGCGAACTTCTTGCTGAAAGTACACTTCAACTGTGTTCCTGAAGTTAAGTTAGAGACAAGATAATCGCAGCTCTGGCTCCATTCCCTGAGGGAAACGCTGTGCCATTTCCCCCATTCACTGCCACTCATTTCAATGGTGTTTGCTGCCTTCGTTCAGATCGCCAAATTAAGCAGAGATTCCAACCGTCAGAATGAGCAGCGCTTCACACCAGCAAACATGAGCAGAAAAGCACAGTGGTTCTCTGCAACAAAGTTCATACTGCTTGTTGAAAGTCCTCTTCAAGTGTGTTCCTGAAATGCAGTTAAGGCCAAGACATTCTCCTAGAATGAGTCAGTACAATTAATGAAGTTTTGAAAATAAATAGAAAGGCTTTGCTTCAAAGTTTTGTGGAGTCATATATTTTGAAAAGAAGGGATGCTATTTCATAAAGAAAAGAATAAACACATACCTCTTAATGTCCAAGTGATAAGCAGTTGTTTTGTTTCAGCACTGTGCATAATGACAAGCATACTTTCTTACAGAGTCTATTGCACTTAGTACGGTCATTGCAAAGCTCACATTACAGCTGTGTGGAAAAAAGAAAAGGAAGTATATTTTGGTCTAACTTTGCATGTGAAAATTTGAGAATGGAGGGAAGGTAGTTACTTTTTATTTGGTGCTGTTCTGCACCCCAGGAAGAGGAAGAGGTGGTTCACATATATGATTTTTTTTAACTGAATACTAATTTTTGACAAAGGCAATATTGTGAAGCATAAATAATATTAGGAAAATACTGAAAAAATCTTGTTTACAGTTTGTTTACAGGCATCAGTAAGGTGGAATAATAGACTTAAAAAGCAGCAAAGGTGTTTTACATAACTGGCCTTCTAGATGAAAATCAAACATCTTGAGGATGATGGAAATCTTAGAAACTACCTTATGGCTTTTCTTTCAATGACATCATATAGAAGAAGAGAGACTGTAAGTCATAATTCATATTGTTCCATAAACATGAAGGAGAGTGTAGGCATCTACAAGTGACAGAGCAGAACAGGATCATAGATGTCTTCAGCAGTGTTATAAAAATAGAATAGGTAACTGGATCAAGGGATGAAGTACCCTGTGTAAGAGGATAAGTGGGCTACTGAGATAATGACACCAACGAAGCCTGAAATTGCAGAAATTAAACTACTTTTCAAGAGTAACTGTGGAAAAATGCCTTCACTTCAGGGAGGCAGAGAACTGTCCATAGCTCAGTTCAGGGTTTGATGTGTGGTTTGTGAGTCTGGTGGAGACTTGGTACCTCGCCTGGCAGAGGTGGTACCTGAGACGTCTGGATGCCCAGTGAAATAAGAAAACTGAATAGATTACAACTGCCAAGAGCAGTGCAGGGTGGACCTCAACAGAAATATGTCAGCCTGTCCTGCTGAGAGCAAAGCTGGTCTCTGACACCTCTGCCAACAGTAACATGTGTCAGAGCTCTGTGATGCCTCATGACTGTATCCAGCAGTTCACATTTGCTAGTTCATCAGTTTCCTTCACCAAGCAGATTTGTTTTATGCAAACAAATTTGTTATTTGGTTTATGGAATATTTGTTTCTTCTCTGTGAAATGTAATGCAGAGAAAGAAACTACCTCTAACTTCATAGAAAGAGAGTTTAAATATAAGCACTCGATCTCAAAACCCAAACATTAAATCCCCACATCACAATATTTCTCTGAAAATCTCTTTCTACATGTATGTTAAAATTTTGGTCACTTCTTAACTCTCAGGGTTAATGCCTGATGTTTTCTTACATTGGCCCATTTATCCTGGAGGGCAGACATTCGACTTGAGCTTTGGAAACATGCAGCATTCAGGAAGAAGGATTCACCAGTATATAGAAAGATCTATTAAATAGTGTCCACAATCAAAAAAGCATCTTGCTTTGTAAGCCTCACAAAAATTAGAACAAGCTATGGTAAGTCCAATTATTTTTTTGTAGATGAAAGGAAATGACAGAAACCCCCAAACTGGCAGTAGAAAAGGATGAAGAAGCAGAACTAAAAGGCAATTTTCTCTTTACATTCTCAGAGCAAGCCCTCCAAAACTCACACAGCTATCTTCCTTTTTTTTTTTCTCCAATTTATAGGCCTATCAACTTTAAGTGTACCTAATAGTACCTTGTAAAATCTAAGCAGTTTAAACAGCAGGCCCTGTCCTGATGTGAGTGGTTTTCTGAATCATTGCTTCTTCAAAAGCCTGAATTAATCTTTTCTATCCTGACTCTGGAAGAAATATGAGGAGTTTTTGGTCAAATGACAAATACTCTTCCTATTAAACTGCTTTTCTTGATTTTGAGGACAGAGTGCGCTTCATTTTCTGTTTTTAAAACAGAATTTAAAAAAATGAATTGAATTTTTTTTCAGCAATGACATACCCAAACCTTTAAAGATAGCCATTGAATTTTATAGTTCTGGTAGTACTGCCATGAAATAGATTTGAATTTGGTTCTACTCTATCTTCATATGAATACACAGTATTAAGACTATGACATTCATACAGAAAACAAATTTCCCTGAAGTAGTAGAACATTAAATTTCTTGATAATTTAAGGATTTTTTTACATGTTTTTATAGGATTTTGTCTTCTTAATCAGTGAATTATAGCCAGTAGACATAGTGCACAGAGTTCATAAATAACAAACACACTAGGGGCAGTAAGAAAAATTCTTTCATTGTTGGAGCTATGATCCCAATAGAAACACTTCTTTCAGTATGAGGTATAGCTTTCAAGATATTTTTGTCTGCAAAATATTTAGTTTCTCATGTTTTCCATAAGCAATGAAAGAAAGACCTTAGTAAATAATAATAACCATTGAATTCTAAATTTAATCAGGATTTAGCTGGGATGAGTGCTGAAGAGTGTGAATGGCATTACATAAATGCCATATTATGAATTAATAGTCACTAAAGATTCTTTTCTCCCAAAATTTCCCTTACTCAAAGGGATAAGGAAACCACCTTCTATCCTTTGGGTCTACAAGTGATGCATTCTGAGCATTTCTATAATTAATTTATTGAGGACCCACCTAGCTTTCTTTTGCACTGGATATACCATTTGACAATCTCATCAGCTCTTTGGTCCTTTCATAAGTTCACTAACACTTGCTATATTTGACTATCATTGCAAAGATTTAAGTAGCTGTGAACTTATACATCAATGTGCCTTGCATTTACACACACACATACACACACACACAGAGTGGTGGGAAAGGTGGAGAGAGAGAGACAGAGAGAGAGAGAGAGAGAGAGAGAGGACAGTAAAAATCTATGGTGTATTAGACTGCCTTTTCATTTTGTTAGAAACCAGTGAACCATATGTGTTAGATAAGATTTCAGAAAGAATCTTTACCAACCGCCTCTCAGACAAAGGGCTACTATTTAGAATATATAAAGAGCTCAAAAAAATCAGCCCACCCAAATTTAAAGACCCAATTCAAAAATGCACATCTGAAATGAACAGATATTTTTCAGAGGAAGAAGTAAGAGCAGCTAAGCAGCATATGAAGAAATGCTCAACATCATTAGTCATTCGAGAGATGCAGATGAATACAACACTGAGATTTCATCTCACTCCACATAGAATGGCTGCCATTTTAGATTCAGCCAACAGCAAAGGTTGGCAAGGCTGTGGAGAAGAAGGAACCCTTCTCCACTGTTGGTGGGAATGTAGATTTGTACAACCCCTGTGGAGAACAGTTTGAAAATTCCTCAAAAAGCTAGGATTGGAGGCTCCATTTGACCCAGCCATCACTCTGCTAGGTATATACACACAAAAATTAAAAGATTCATATTACAGTGACATATGTGCACCTATGTTTATAGCAGCTCAGTTTGTGATTGCTAAATCTTGGAAATAACCCAAATGTCCATCAACTGGAGAATGGATAAAGAAGCTGTGGTTCTTCTACAGAATGGAGTATTATTCTGCCATAAAAATGATAAGTTTGAATCATTTATACTTAAATGGGCGTACCTTGAGGACATCCTCATAAATGAAATAAATAGGTCACAGATGTGTAAATATCGTATCTTTTCTCTGGTATGAGAAAACAAAGCTATAAATGAGTTCTAGAATGTATGTTATATATTGTGAAATAGAAAACACTCAAAGCGTAATGGAGTGAAGAGGGGAAAACTGAGATTATAACAAAATGGAAGGAAACAAAGTTTATGTATATGGGGGCTGGGGGTGGTAGGGTGGGCAGGGTTATGGGAAAAAATGAGAATTAAGTTGTGTCATATACTGGTACAAATTCTCATTGTTGAATGCAATCATGATGTATATATATAATGTACCAATAAAGATTTCAATTTAAATTAAAAAAAAAAGATTTCAGGATTCTCCCTTCTGTTCCACTAATTTGTGATGTGCTTTAGCTCAATGACTGTGCTCCCTTAGCTGTTGTTCTTTTTTTAAAAACCTTTTTATTGAGTTTATTGATATGTTTTTACAAATAGATTATGATCTCATTCTGCATTGAGAACTTGCACCTGTACATAGCATATCTTGATTCTCATTTTTCCCATTCCCCTGCCCTCCCTTCAACCCCTACCCCCATATACATAATTTTTGTTTCCATTTTTTTCTTCTTACTATCAAAGTTTTTCTTTCCCTTCTTTGCTTTCCTCTGTCCCCTCCTTAGTTCCCTTTGCCCTTTGAACATTTTCTTACTATTTCTCAATACCTGTCATACATTTTGGACCTCATTTATACATTCAATTTCCCATACTACAGAAAGAACATGATATTTGCACATCTGTGTCCTATTTATTTCACTTATGCATATGGCTAGGAGGTGCATCCATTTAGCCAAGTGAATATGAGGATAGAGTCTCAGGCATAGAAGACAGCATTGCAGGTACTGTTTGCTCCTACTGATGCCAAAACCTCACCGTGTTGATCAGAATCAGCCTTAGAATGAGTAGATAGAGTGTCTAGCCCTGCAAACTGTAGGAGGCACACAGGTTTATGCAGCTATGAGTCTGAATGAATGTTTCTTTACATTTTGAGCCATAAGAATATTACTAGAACATTCCTACCTTGAAAGTTATAGGCGCCAAATAAATCCTAAAGTGACATGGTAGCAGTTTTCCAAATTTGGTCTTACTTCGTATAGTTGTTTTAGTTGTTATAGGTTCTCTGAATTTCTGTACAAATTTTAAAATCAACTGTTAATTTTGAAAAAAAATTCTGATGGGAGTTTTGATTGGAGTCAAATTAACTTTATATGTTAATTTGGAAAAAAAGCTACTTTTTAATTTTTTTTGAGACAGGCTCTTGTTGGCCTTAATCTCACTTTGTAGCCCACACTGGCCTCAGACTTGCAGCAATCCTCCTGCCTCAGCTTCCTGAATGTAGGGATTACAGGCATGGGCTACCACACAGTGCCTAAAAACTAACATTTTGACCATATTAAATAATTGAGATCTTGTTAATTTAAACAGTGTACAGATCCTGATTTTTATGTATTGATTTTATGTTCTTCATACTGAATGAGCTCAGTCATTAGAGTAGTATTTTGTTTTATTTTATTTTGATTTTAGGTGAATTCAATAAGATTTTCTACAATGCCAGGAATATCAAAAAACACATTTCTTTCTTTATTTTCAATATTGATACTTAACATTTTTCTCTTTTGTAATAATTACAAAATTACAACAGCAGGACTGTTGAATAGAAACAGTGACAATTCAAGTTCATATCTTGTTTTCAGCCAACACTTAATTTTATGTTATAAAGACTCAAGTACAGGTTTTTCACTGATGACTTCATAAGGCAGAGGGAAGAAAGACCTCTGAGTTCTGGTGTCCTGAGATTTGTATCATGAATGAACATTGAATGATGGAAGTCATTTTTTTCTTTGTATCACTTGAGATACACTATAGTTTTCTTGTTTGTTTCCTTGTAAACTTATAAATAGGGTAGAATACACTGTTTTGCTTCTTACTGCTAAACTGCACTTTCATTTTTAGACTAATGCTGTTAGTCAATATATTTATCACAAAAATATTTTGGGGCCATGATTTAGCAAATGTTTTGAGGATATTTTTAATTTCAGTTTTTAAAAATTCGTGTTCTGCTGGAGATTTAGCCTCAATGATACTGTCCTATGCCTTGCAAGTGTAAAGCTGTGAGTTTGATCCCTGGCACTGAAGAAAAAAATCTATGTTCATTGTAGACATTTGGAGTTAATTTTAATTGATGTAATACTGAGGGTATGTCAGTTTTCCCATTATTACCATGTAAAAGAAGAATTCTTACAGAAATTTTATTATTAGTTTTTGCACAGTATTTGGAAGCACTATAAACTAAGCCATCTGGTCTTAACTAAAAGTCCAAGAACTTTTTAAGTCATCTGTTTTTAAGAATGAGCTTTGATTGTTGTCTTTTGAGGATTTTGCTCATTTTTGTTAAATTGTCGGATTTCCTGAAATAATGGTGCTCTTCTCTGGGCACAGTTTTCTGACAGATATACACTAATCAATCCGTAGCTGCAGAGTCTGGAGAAACTTGCTCTGAAGATCACCAGAGTGCATTGCATGTGAGCTTCACTTCTGCAGATTTCTTCTCTGTGACACTATTCTGGAAATTCCTGTTTCTGGATCCTCTGCTCCAGCTGAGCTGGTGCTGTGGCTTTGAATTTATTTCCACTTCTTAGGTTAATCAATCACAAGACCTGTCTCATGTTTCTTGTGCCTTGTGAATTGCTCCTTCTGCATGATGCTGTTATGAAGAGAGATTATTTCATGTATACAATGTACTATTTTGGTCTTTTTCAGAAATGAGGCTTTATTTAATCCTTCTTTTTTCATTTTAGATGGAAACAGAGGTATTCTACAGTATACCGCTAAGCGCAAACATCAGCATTGCAAATACATGCATACTATGATAGGTACACAATATATATGTGGATAGAGAGAAAAGTAAAATGATAAAATGATAAAAGTTAAAATGATAAACCCTGAAATATTTATGAAATATCTATGATTCTAGCTTCTGCATATTGAAACTGTAGATTTCTTGTTTTTCTACTCTCTAAAGTTTTCTATGGAGATTGTATATTAATCTCATAATAAAAACAAAGTATTAATGTTAAAATAATAGAAAAATAGAATTAAATTAAATACCTAGAAAGGAATGCAACTTCAAGCATTGAATTTTCAGGGAAAGTAATTTAGAATGACTTTTTTCTATTTACTCATACTTCTGTGAATGGAAGCCTGAGATTACACCTGACTTATTTTTTTGTAGCAAAAGTATATTACTATTGACTAAGTGAAACATTTCAGTCAATAAAAATACCTACGTTTCAGGCAACTGTTTTACAACTCAATTTTTCTGCATTCATTACTTTTATGATATTTGATAAAATTTTAAACATATTTAGTACAAACACCATTATAATTATTTGATAAAGGTAAAAACCAATTAAAATCATACTACATATAGATGCATGTAGTTTAAGAAGAGTCAGGTAACTACAAAATTAATTATTTCTGCCCTATAGACTTCTCTCTAGTAGTAATTAAAGGGAATTCTAACGTTATACATGATTCTGTACCTTAGCATACACATCTTTATGCTACCTCTGTTTCTAGAATTTAGTAGATGTACAACTTGTCTTTCACCAAAAAGCGTAGATAGTTTGTGGAATATCGTGCTAATGATTTTTATATTATATGGCAAAACTCAAGGGACTTTATAGATGTAATTAAGTCTCCTACTTATATATTCTTTTAAATTCTTAAAATGAACTTTACTGCAGCATACTTTACATGTAATGAAGTAGACGCATTTTAAAGAGTATAATATGATGAGTTTAAAAACAAGTGTATTCCTATTAATCAACACCACATTCAAGATATAGAATATTTCATTTACCCCCAAAGATTACTTTGTGTCCATTTTCAGACTTTCCTTAAAATTCACATTGATTCTTTTATTGAGGTAAAATTTATATGAAAATAAATTAAGCATTTTCAAGTGAACAGTTCAGTAGAATTTAGTACATTAGCAATGTTCCATAGTCACATGGACTTGATATTATATCTTAATTCATCCCTGTAGAACTTCATACAATCAGATTGTGTTACACGTGTCCTTCTTTGTCTGATTTCCTTCACTCAGCATATGTTCTTTACTATCAGCACATGTTTGCAGCACATAATGATTACATCTTATTTCTTTTTTTTAACCCCTTTTCCTTCCCCTTCTTTCTTCTTCCCTTTTTCCTCTTAGTTGTTCTTAAGACTATCCTGGGTAGAGGCCACCTACTCAGTAAATATTTTAAAGGAAGTTCTGGAAGAAAAAACATCTGTCTGTCTTTCTGTCTCTCTCCCTCCTTGAGCTATCTTGTATTCTATAACTGCAAGGAAATAATCTCTGTCAGCAATTTGAGAGAACATACATTCATATGTTTCTACAGCACTGCCTCCAGGGAGTGTACTGCATTTCACATGTATAAAAATTTCACATGTATAAAATTCACATGTATACATTTCAACTTTCTGAGACCAACTGGCTGAAGTGAGCCCTGACTTCTGATCCACAAAACCCAGGTGCCAGTGAGTGAGCCTTCTAGGGAACCCACCCTCTCACTTCTAAAATTGGGTGTCTCCGTTTTTATAGTTTATTCTATTTGCTTTAGGAGATCTTTCAGTAATTCCCTGAGGGGGAAAATACATGAGAACTTCCTTTTCATTTATTTCAATAATCTTATGCATCAGAAAATGTTTTAGCTTCATAGTTGATGGTTTGACTAAGATTAGATTTCTAAACTGAAAATCATATTCACTTCAACATTTTCAAAGAAATAGCAATGTTTTCTAGTTTCCAGTATGACTACTGTGAATTTACCTTTTTTACATTGTTAAAATTTTACAGAAATTGATTCTCTTGCTGAAACCATCTTTCAGTCACTAGTGTTCCGATATTTGAAAATGGTGTGCCAAATATTTTTTCATTATATAAGCATTTATCACATTTTAAATCAAAACACGTGTGAGTAAGTTCTGTGAAATCTTGATTCTTTATTTCCTTGGTGACTTTTTCTCTGTCTCTCTCTTTTAGGATTCATTTGTGGGTTTTTGTTTAATGATTTTTAAAATCTTTATTTCTTTGTTCTTATTATTTTTTAACCTTGGTTCTGCAAGTTCACTAGCATATATTTAATTCCTAGAATATTTTTCTGGGTTCTCTATAAATTATTATTTTATAGCAAACAGTCCTTGTTTTATAGTCTTTAGTATTATAGATATTGAGGTTTTATTTTTTTAATTGAAATCTTTATTGATACATTACATATATGCATCATGATTGCACTTGACAATGAGAATTTGTACCAATATATGACACAGGTTAATATGATTTTCAGTTTAGAAATCTAATCTTAGTTAATTCTCATTTTTTCCCATAGCCCTACCCACCCTACCACCACCACCCCTCTATATATAAACTTTGTTTTCTTTCTTTTTTGTTATAATCTCATTATTTTTCCCCCTTCACCTCATTTTACTTTGAGTATTTTCTATTTCACAATATATAACATACATTCTAAAACTCATTTGCATCTTCATTTTCTTATACCAGAGAAAAGATATGATATTTACACATCTGTGACCTATTTATTTCACTTATGAGGATGTCCTCAAGGTATGTCCATTTAAGTATAAATGATTCAAACTTATCATTTTTATG
Source organism: Petromus typicus (assembly GCA_004026965.1). Taxonomy (NCBI): domain Eukaryota; kingdom Metazoa; phylum Chordata; class Mammalia; order Rodentia; family Petromuridae; genus Petromus; species Petromus typicus. The sequence goes on along the minus strand of PVIR01032860.1, from coordinate 7,306 downwards.
GCAGAATAATACTTCATTCTGTAGAAGAACCACAGCTTTTTTAAAAAATTGAGATCTTTATTGGTACATTACATATACACATCATGATTGCATTCAACAATGAGAATTTGTACCAGCATATGACACAACTTAATTCTCATTTTTTCCCATAGCCCTACCAACCCTATCACCCCCACCTCTCATATACATAAACTTCGTTTCCTTTCTTTTTGTTATAATCTCATTATTTTTCCTCCTTCACTCCATTACACTTCGAGTGTTTTCTATTTCATAATATATAACATATATTCTAAAACTCATTTACATCTTTATTTTCTCATACCAGAGAAAAGGTACGATATTTACACAACTGTGACCTATTTATTTCATTTATGAGGATGTCCTCAAGGTACGTCCATTTAAGTATAAATGATTCAAACTTATCGTTTTTTTGTGGCAGAGTAATACTCCATTCTTCCACAGCTTCTTGATCCATCCTCCAGTTGATGGACATTTGGGTTGTTTCCAAGATTTAGCAATCTCAAACTGAGCTGCTATAAACATAGGTGCACATATGTCACTGTAATATGAATCTTTTAATTTTTGTGTGTATATACCTAGCAGAGCGATGGTTGGGTCAAATGGGACCTCCAATCCTAGCTTTTTGAGGAATTTTCAAACTGTTCTCCACAGGGGTTGTACAAGTCTACATTCCCACCAGCAGTGGAGAAGGGTTCCTTCTTCTCCGCAGCCTTGCCAACATTTGTTGCTGGCTGATTCTGAAATGGCAGCCATTCTTTGTGGAGTGAGATGAAATCTTAATGTTGTTTTCATTTGCATCTCTCGAATGACTAGTGATGTTGAGCATTTCTTCATATGCTTCTTAATTGCTTTTATTTCTTCCTCTGAGAAATGTCTGTTCATTTCAGATGCCCATTTTTGAATTGGGTCTTTAAATTTGGGTGGATTGATTTTTTGAGGCCTTTATATATTCTAGATAGTAGCCCTTTGTCTGAGAAGTGGCTGGTAAAGATTCTTTCCCACATTGTTGGTTGCCTTTTCGCTTTGCTGGTGGTTTCTTTTGCTGTGCAGAAACCTCTCAACAGGATGAGATCCCATTTGTTAATTTCTTCTACCAGTTCTTGTGCAATGGGGGATTTGTTCATGAAATCTTTCCCAAAACCAATGTCTTCAAGAGTTTTACCTAACCTGTTTTTTAGTAGGTTTAGTGTGTCTGTTTTAATATTTAGGTCCCTAATCCACTTTGGTTTTATTTTAGTACATGCGGTTTTTACCACAGTGGCTTTGTAGTACAGTTTCAAGTTGGGGATCCTAGTACCCCCCATCATGGCCTTATTGCTTAGAATTGCTTTTGCTATTCTAGATCTTTTGTGATTCCAGATGAATTTCTGAATTATTTTCTCTAGATCTGTGAAATATGCCTTTGGGAGTTCAATTGGGATTGCATTGAATCTGTATAGTAATTGTGAGAGTATAGCCATTTTGATGAAATTGATTCTTCCAACCCAGGAACAAGGGATGTCTTTCCATTTTCTGGCATCTCTTTCTATCTCCATTTTTAGAGTGCTATAATTTTCACAGTACAGGTCTTTCACCTCCTTTGTTAGATTAATTCCCAGATATTTCATTTTTTGGGGTGCTACTGTGAAGGGGATTGATTCCCCAATTTCTTGCTCAGTGAATCTGTTGTTTGTGTATATGAAGGCTAATGATTTTTGAGCATTAACCTTGTATCCAGCTACATTACTAAATTTGGCGATTAGGTGTAGCAGTCTCTTGGTTGAGTTTTTAGGATCCTCTAGATAGAGTATCATGTCGTCAGCAAATAATGACAGTTTAACTTCTTCATTTCCTATATTTATTCCTTTTATTTCTTTGTCTTGCCTAATTGCTGTGGTTAATGTTTTCACCAGTGGTGAAAGTGGACATTCTTGTCTTGTACCTGATCTTAGTGGGAAAGGTTTCAGTTTTTGACCATTTAGGGTAATGCTGGCTGTTGGTTTCTCATAAAAAGCTTTTATTAGTTTGAGATACAGACCATCTGTTCCAATTTCCTGCAGGGTTTTGATCATAAATTGATGTTGGATTTTGTCAAATGCTTTTTCCGCATCTATTGAGATGACCATATGGTTTCTGTTCTTGAGTCTGTTAATGTAGTGTATTACATTTATTGATTTATGTATGCTGAACCATCCCTGCATCCCTGGGATGAATCCAACTTGGTCAGGGTGTATGATCTTCTTGATGAGTCTCTGTATTCTGTTTGCTAGTATTTTATTGAAATTTTTCCATCAATGTTCATTAGGGAGATTGGCCTGTAATTATCTTTTTTGGTTAGGTCTTTCTCTGCTTTTGGTATCAAGGTAATGGTTGCTTCCAGAAATGAGTTTGGTAGTGCTGCTTCCATTTCGATTTCATTGAAGAGTTTGAGGAGTAGTAATGTTAACTCTTCTCTAAAAATTTTGTAGAATTCAGCAGTGAAGCCATCAGGCCCAGGGCTTATTTTTTTGTAGGTAGGTGTTTTTAATTATATTTTCAATTTCACAGATTGATGTAGGAGTGTTTAACATTTTTATATCCTCTTCATTCAACTTTGGAAGTTCGTATGTATCTAGAAATTTATCCATTTCCTCTACATTTTCCATTTTATTGGAATATAAAATTTCAAAGTATGTGTTTATTATTCTTTGTATTTTGACTGGGTCAGTGGTGTTTCCCCCTTTTCATTTCTGATAGCATGGATTTGAACCTTTTCTTTTCTTTATTTGAGAAGGTTGGCTAAGTGTCTGTCAATTTTATTTATCCTTTCGAAAAACCAACTCTTTGATTCGTTGATTTTCTGTATCATTCTCTTAGACTCCATTGCATTAATTTCTGCTCTGATCCTTATGATTTCCTCCCTAGTATGAGCTCTTGGTTTGCACTGCTCGTGTTTTTCTAGTAGCTTAAAGTCCAGCATTAGATTGTTAGTTTGAGCTTGCTCTGTTTTCTTGATATTTGCATTTACTGCTATGAATTTCCCTCATAGAACTGCTTTCATTGTATCCCATAAATTCCTGTATGTTGTACTGGGATTATCATTCAATTGTAGAAACTGTTTAATTTCATCTTTAATTTCTGCTGTGACCCATTGGTGAGTCAGTAGTGTATTGTTCAATTTCCATGACTTTGTTAAAGTCTTGGGCTTTTTTTTTTTTTTTTTTTTTTGCTCTTCATCTCTAGTTTCAAGGCACTATGATCTGAGAGTATATAGGGGACAGCTTCAATTCCTTTGCATTTACCTAAACTGTTCTATGAACTAGCACGTGATCTATTTTGGAGAATGATCCATGAGCAGCTGAGAAGAATGTAAATTCTTGCTTAGTGGGGTGAAATACTCTGTAGGCACCTATTAAATCCATTTGTTGAAGAGTTTGGTTTAGCTCAAACACTTCTTTATTGATTTTCTGTCCAGCTGGCCTGTCTATTTGTTACAGTGGGGTATTGAAGTCCCCTACTATTATTGTATTGCTGCTTATCTGGCTTTTCATTTCCATTAATGTTTGTTTTATATAGCTGGGTGCACCTGAGTTTGGGGCATAAATATGTAAGACAGTTATTTCTTTCTGTTTGATAGTTCCCTGTACAAGAATATAGTGACCTTCTTTGTCTCTTTTAATCAGTTTTGGTTTAAAATCTATTTTTTCTGCAAATAATATAGCTACTCCTGCTTTTTTAGAGTTTCCTGTTGCATGGAGAATTGTATTCTATCCCTTTACTTTGAGTCTGTGGCTTTCTCTCTGGATTAGGTGTGTCTCCTGTATGCCACAAATTGAAGGATCTTGCTTTTTGATCCATTCTGCCAATCTGTGTCTCTTAATTAGTGCATTGAGACTATTGACATTAATAGTTATGACTGATATGGATAGACTTAGGGCTGTCATTATTTCCTGTTCTAGGCTCTTTTATTGTTTGATTTTGTTTTTTTTCCATCAGTTTCTTGTTTGGCTCAGTGGGATGACTTTGCTGGGTCTCATGGGTTTATAAGTTTCATTTTTTTCTCCAAGATATCATTTAGGATATTTTGTAGTGTGGGTTTTGTATGCATGAAGTTTTTAAGATGTTCTTTGTCGTGAAAGTATTTTATTTCCTCCTTAATTTTCAGAGATAACTTTGAAGGGAAAATCAGCCTGGGTTGGAAGTTGTTGTCTTTTAAGGTATGAAACACTTCACTCCAGGCTCTTCTTGCATTGAGTGTTTGGGTTGAAAAATCTGCTGTGACTCTGATGGGCTTCCCTCTGTAGGTGATTTTTTAATTTTCCCTAGATGCTTTCAATATTTCATTCCTTATTTTCATATCTGGAATTTTTATAATTATATGCCTAGGTGTGGGTTTTTGTATATTTTGGCCCTGTGGAGTTCTGTGTGCTTTGTGTATCTTGATGTCTAATTTTCTTTCTTTGTGAAGTTCTCTGCTATTATTTCTGTGACCAAACTTTTTTATGTCTTTTGTATCATCTCCTGCTTCCTCAGTAATTCCAATCAACCTTATGTTATTCTTCTTTGAATCATCTAGGAGGTGTTGAATAGATTTCTTGTGGTCTTTCTTTTTCCATAGATTATGTCTTTCCTGTTCATAGGCTGGGATCATGTCCTCTAGATCTGAGATTCAGTCTTCTACAGTACTTATTCTACTGCGTAAACTTTCATTTTCTTTTTTGATTGCCTGGGTTTTATTTGTAGCTGCTTAAGAGGTTCCATTGCTTTTGCTATCTCCGATTCTATTAGATCCTTGATTTCCTCTTTAGCCTTATTAATCATGCCATTAACTATGTCCAGTATCTCTGTTTTCATCTCAGAAATCAGTTCTGATTTCCATTGTATTAGGTCTTCTCTAGTTTCCACCTCGGAGAGTCCTGGTGATTGAGTTTCAGATTTCTTCATTTCCCTTCCCCTCATATTACCTTGAGATGAGGATCTCTGCATTTGAGATTTTGAATGTTTCCTCATCTCTGAGCTTTTGTCCGTTTTGTTGTATTTGGCTTTATAGATGCCCTATTCTCTGGTGATGTTCGTTGCAAGTTTCTTTCCTCCTAATGTTTAGATCCCTTAAGATTAGCACTAAGCCTTAACAGTTTCAAACACAATCCAAGAAAAGCACTAAGCATTAACAGTATCAAACATAACCCAAGAAATAGTAAACTGGTAGTTGTTGCTCTGAACTCTCCAAACTCATAAGCCAGAACTATGATCAAATGCCCAGACTTAAAATTAACCACGGATATGTTAACACCATTCAAGCATCACCTTTTGGAAGTGAAAGGGTTACCAAGGAGTTAGGTGACAGAGAGATAGAGGGGGGAGAGATTAGTAATAAATTTGAAGAATGCAATGAAATAGAGAAATGAAGATTAGTAGAGTGGGCACAGAGTAGAAAAAAAGGGAGCAATGAAGGAAAACAAGGTGAGGAAAGGGAAGGAAGAAAAAGAAGAGTATCAACATGAATAACAAAAACACAGAACTAAATAAAACAGAGATAAAAACAGAATGGAGTAAGATTGAGTCCACTAATAGCCAGCTGGAGGTGAGGAACCGTTGATTCCTGTATGGGCTGAGACACACAGTTTGAAGTTTATAGGTCACAGGGAAAAAGAGCCGCTAAGTTGTAGCTTTTCTCCTGATGTGAGCCCAGTGTCCAATAGGTGGCTCCAGACCCAGAGACTCACCAAAGCCAAGGTTCGGGGGTCTTAGAGCAGGGGCCCATCCCCTTAAGTATGACAGGAGTGGGAGGGTCTCAGTTGTTGTCCAGAGTTGGAGTGTCCCAGAGCTGGAGGCCTTGGGGTCACCAGTTTGCTGTGGTGAAGATGATCTTGGTCAATCCTGCAGGAGCTCAGAGACCTCTTCTGGCAGCGTGGATCCTCGGTCCCGGCGGGTGGTGGGCGGTGATTCCTTACGCGGGTCCTTTGTCCTCTGCGGTGAGTCCAGATCTGGGAGTGTTCGGCTCTTTACTGCAGCTGCAGGAGGTTTTGCAAGCAGTTCTGCTCCTCCAAGTGAACATGTGTCTCGGAGGCGGGCTGTGAGCTGTCTGTAGTTGCTGGGTTCCTGTGCTGTGGCTCCTGCGAGGTCTGGCAGGGTGAGCCGCCCCTCCCCTCTCTGGGAGAGGAGAAAAAGGGATGGACCACTCCCTAGGTCACTTTTCTTTCTTTGGCCTTAGTCAATATTTGCTTCTCATGTCTTCGATCTAGGCTTCTCTGCTGATCTTCCCTTCCTTTCCCCAACTGCGGTTTTCAGGTTTAAGAACAATTTTTATGGAGGCAGTGGTCTCCAGCTTTTACCATTCTGCCATCTTCCCAGAATCAACCACAGCTTTTTTATCCAGTCTTCAGTTGATGGACATTTGGGTTGTTTCCAAGATTTAACAATCACTAACTGAGCTCCTGTAAACATGGATGCACATATGTCACTGATATGAATATTTTAATTCTTTTGTGTATGTACTTAGCAGAGGAATAGCAAGGTCAAATGGCACCTACAATCCTAGCTTTTTGAGAAATCTCCACACTGATTTCCATAGAGGTTCTAGGAGTTTACATTTCTACCAACAGTGGAGAAGGGTTCCTTCCTCTCTGCAGCCTCACCAACATTTGTTGCTGGCTAATTCTGAGATAGCAGCCATTCTTTGTGGAGTGAGATGAAATCTCTCTCTTTTTAAAAAAATCTTTATTGGTACATTACATACACACATCATGATTGCACTACATCATGGGGATTTGTACCAGTATAAGACACAACTTAATTCTCTCTTTATTTCCCATAGCCTGACCCACTCTATCCCTCCAACATATACATAAAATTTGTTTCCTTATTTTTTTGTTATAATCTCATTATTTTCCCCCCTTCACCCTATTTTACACCGGGCATTTTCTATTTCACAATATATAACATACAATTCTAGGACTCATTTACGTCTTTACTTTCTCATATCAGAGAAAAGATGCGATATGTACCTATCTGTGACCTATTTATTTCACTTATGAGGATATCCTCAAGGTATGTCCATTTAAGTATATATGATTCAAATCTATTATTTTTTATGGCAGAGTAATACTCCATTCTGTAGAAGAACCACAGCTATTTTATCCAATCTCCAGTTGATGGACACTTGGGTTGTTGTTTGCAAGATGTAGCAATCACAAATTGGGCTGCTATAAACATGGGTGCACATATGTCACTGTGATATGAGTCTTTTAATTTTTTTTTTTTTTTTAGGTTTTTTGAGACAGGGTCTCGCTTTGTGGTTCAGGCTGGCCCTGAGCTCAGCCTCCAA
>PVIR01032859.1:0-18367 GCA_004026965.1 Petromus typicus | reverse complement strand
GCCTTACTGTGACCCGTGCTCTGTCGCGGTCCACCAGGTACAAACCGTCTCTGCCGCATCCCGCCCCGAGCGCGCCCAACGGCCAACCGTGCGCGCGTCCGCAGACTATTGGCTCATACTGTCCTCCGCGCGCTAGCACATCAGCCAATCGCAACTCCTCCTCGCGTGCACACCGGCCAATGGCAGCCAAGGGCCCCTGGAGACCCGACTCTCTGCTCTACCATCCTTATAGCTTGGCATCAGTCCATGAAATTACTGCCAGGAGCAAAGTAGTAGTGGGCTTCCCAGCCAACATGCCCTTAGTTCATAGCAGACCTTTCCAGAAGTTCCACCCAACAACTTTTTTTTGAGACAGGGTCTCGCTTTGTGGTTCAGGATGGCCCTGAGCTCAGCCTCCAACTCACATCACAGCAATCCTCCTGCCTCTGCCTCCCGAGTGCTGGGATGACAGGCGTGAGCCACCACGCCCGGCACTGTGGTATGTGGTACTGGTTGCTGTTGGGCGTGAGTCTCCACGCCCAGTATGGTATGTGGTTACCAGGGAATCCAACCAAGACCCTTGCGCTTGGAAGACAGGCGCCGGAACCACTGAACTAATTCCCCAGCCCCTACCCAACAACTTCTACCTGTATCTTACACACTGGAATTTGACAACTTGGCCTCACCTGGCTGAGAAACATAATCTTTGAAAAGCCATAGCTGTCCTTCATGAAATCCGACTATACAAAAAATAAAGAATTTGAATAAATAACTTGCAAGTTCTATACATCTTGTTTTTTTTTTTTTTTTTTTTTTTTTTTTTTTTTTTTTTTTTTAATGTGCAAGTGGATCTCCTGATCGCCGCACACCTCTGGATTCCGTGCCAGGTGGTCATGGTGGAGGGGTGTACTCTCAGTGGGGAGGACGGAGTGGAGAAGTGGCTTCCCGGGGGCTCCCCCTTTTCAAATTCTGTTCCACTTGAGATTCAGGCAGCAACTGGCACTCCGAGTTCCACCCCTCTCCTCCTTAAAATATCCAAAGAACAAGAAAGAAAGAAAGAAAGAGAAACAAGAAAGAAAGAAAACCTTCCTGAGCATTTGCTACATTCTCATCCCTGTTTTCAGTCTTCATTTTGAGTCAAGGCCTTGTGAAGTTGTTAACTTGCCAAGGCTGGGCTCAGACTTTCAGTCCTCTGCCTCAGCCTCCCAGGCCCTGAATCACAGATGTGCACCGCCGCACCCCAGAGCGACAAGCCCTGGTCTGAACTGGGACATCCGAGAATCGTGAGGTCAGGCTTGTTCTCAGGCAGATCAGTTTGAAGGAAGAGCAACGAGGAGGCGGAAATGTGAAAATCCACTTCCTTAAACTGTAGAAGCACTTGGGCAGTCTTCCAAGACACCCGGGTGTGCTCGCTCCATTCCGAAGGACTCTGAGATACTGTTCTGTGTTCCTCCAGGGCTATAGCTGCTTATCATGAAATCCTGTAAGTGACTCAAGGCCAATTTTTTTTTTTTGTACTGGGTATAAAACTCAGGACCTTGTGCTTTCCAGGCGGGCACAGTGCCATGAGCTATATCCCTGGTCCTCAAAGCCAATTTAATGCTCTCACTTGCAACAGTCTATAAAATCCTCTAAAGTTCATTAGTATTTGCTTAATCGAAAACATGTCAGGGGCCAGGGACTTAGCTCAGTGGTGCTGCCACCTAAGGCCAGCCTCACTAAGGTGTTGTGTTACCTCGCCTGGACTCAAGCTCTCCATCTTCCTGCCTCAGCCTCCTCCTGTGCCGGGATAACAGGCAGACGCCTTCACGCCTGCTCAGATCAAATACTTCCACCACTGGCCTGCAAACAGATGCAGTCCCTATTCTTATATAATCTTGGAATGGCAACCAATGTCCCAATTGGAATTGCTTGAGTTTTGATGTGTGTGAATATTAGTAGAAAAACCTCAAGGACTTTACCTGTGGATATATGTTTAACTTGCTTGATTTTACATCTTATTTCTGACTGTGTGAGTTGGGATGTGTGTGTCTTTCACCCTGCAGAAGTGGTGGTTCTGGGCACCAACGAGTTGAGGGCAGCTGCAAGACTGAGCATTTTGCAGATGTATTTTATAAAAGGCATTTGTGGAGTAGTGCTACAGTTGGGATAATAAAAGATTTCACTTTTTTATTTTTGAGACAGGGTCTCGCTTTGTAGTTCAGGCTGGCCCTGAGCTCAGCCTCAAGCTCACATCACAGCAATCCTCCTGCCTCTGCCTCCCAAGTGCTGGGATTACAGACTTGAGCCACCACGCTCGGCACTGTGGTGCGTGGTGTTGATTGTTGCTGGGTGTGAGTCTCCACACCCAGTATTGTATGTGGTTACCGGGGATCAAACCCAGGCCCTTGTGCTTGCAAGACAGGCGCTGGGACCACTGAGCTCCAATTCCTGGCCCAAGATTTCACTTTCTGAAGCTTATCCTAGTGTTGTGCACCTGTAATGCATCAGAGACCTGCATTCGCTTGGGAATGTTGAGACAAAGATATAAATTCCCGTCAGATTGGCCCATACTACTGTTGGAGTTTTACAGGAAGCACATCAAGCCACTCTTGAATATGGAAGATAAAATTGTTTTGTGAATGATCCCAGCACAGTTAGAACAAACTGTACAACTTAAGTGACATGGCTGGAAAGAGAAAAACGCTATATACAGCCGGCCCTCTCTGCCTTCTGACTGCCATCAAAGGTGCCGAGACTGTACGATTTTGCTGTGATGTTGGAAGACACTTCAGTTGCGAGCTGTGTATGAATTAGTGTGTGGTACCATGGACAGACGGGTCTGTGGGAGTCACGTGACCCACACTGTGACACCCAGCGCTGTCTCCCTGAAGAGTGATCAGGAGCGTCGTTCCTGTAGAGGAGAGTGCAGGACTCAGGGAGTGAAGACCACGGCGCCACAGTTTCCCGTGTATGATGGATGAGTGGCTCTGGGGGATGACCACGGAGTCTCAGGGGATCGCATGCGTGTCTCTAAAGAAGCGGGAGATCTTGGGAGACCAGGATCTCTCTGCCTTGATAATCCGGAGCTGCATGCGAGGTTGGCCACGCGATTCTCCTTTCAGCTGTTCCTTCTTCCGGGGACTGAGGTGGCTTTAAAGGACAGATCCACGGACTGAAGCCACAGTTATGCAGGGGACTCTGTGATTGCATAAAATACAGTCAAACTGTCTGATTTTTATACTTTTCTTCAGGAAACTTTTCAAGGAAGTGTGCTTTATGCTGTTAAAAATACTGATAAAGAAAAAGGAAAGATCTGGTCATGTTATATACTTTCATTTCCAGGGACTCGGGTTCTCTTTGGATTTAATTAGATATAACTGTCTAACTTCTGTCAAAAAAACGTTCAGGATGTATCTCGAACCACTGAGTTATGTTGAGCAGAGTCGGACCTAAATCTCCTCACTCCTAGAACGAAGGGCGGGAAAGTTACCTGAGGCTGGAGCTCTCAAAATTTCATGCTGCCCAGTGGACTGCGGTCCCTGTGGTCCCACCTAGCCACTAGATTCAAATGTTTCCAGGTAATTTCATGCACCAGTGATACAACCCTACTGGAGTTACGTTTGAGTACGAAAAGGTGGGTGAGGGAGCAACTAAACTCTTAGCACGATCTCAGTTATCATCACTAGGGGGAGCTCTGTCCAAATGATTTAAGTTTGGCCTGTGAGTTGAGGTTAATTGGTCTGGAAAAGATGATACCCAGGTGACAACCAGATGGTGCTGAGAAGTTTTGAACAAAACACTTTGCTAAATAAGGTGGGTGTGTGTGTGTGTGTGTGTGTGTGTGTGTGTGTGTGTGTGTGTGTGTGTCTGTCTGTCTGTCTGTCTGTCTGTGTGTCTGTGTGCGTGACAGAGACAAAGACAGACAGAGACAGAGATGGAGACAGGGACACACACACACATACACACACACACACACACACACACACACAGTGAAGGAATCAGTAGCTTTTGTACTGAGCTATCTCTGCGTCTCTTTCTGTGTGTCTGTCTCTCTCTCCCTTGCTTTTCATTTCTTTCCTTCCTTTCTTCTTTAAAAAAAAATTTTTTTTTTCTTTTTGAGACAAGGTCTCACTTTGTAGTTTAGGCTGGCCCTGAGCTAACCATATGCCCTAGGTGAGCCTCGAACTCACAGCAATTCTTCTGCCTCTGTGTCCTGAGTGCTGGGATTACAGGCGTGAGCCACCACACCCAACATTTTTTCTTTTTAACTTTTGAAATCAAATTCTCAAAAAATTTCTAAGTTGCCCAGGATGGGCTTGAATTAACTTGCCATTCTCCTGCCTCAGCTTCCCAGAGTATTAGGATTACAAGCATGTGCCACTACACCTAGTTAAGAAAAAAAAATGTCAATGTAAATTCAAGAACTGTACAAGACTGGGCACAGTGTTATTTTCTTTAAAAAAATTTAAATCACAGAAAATGAAATTGCTTAAACTATTTTCTCATCTATATTCTCTTTATTTTTAAAGTCTTACTATCATTTTTCAACTTCCTAGTCTCCATTTCCCATAAATTATCTCTTTTTTTCTTAATGAGTGCGGTTTTTTTTTTTTTTTATACCAGGCATCAAATTCATGACCTTGGGCTTGTGAGGCAGGGACCAGAGTCACTGAGTTAAGCCCTCGGCCCTCTCTTGATGTATTTTGGACAATTTCCCCCAGATCTATCTTTGAACACATTATGTCTTTCCTCACATGTGTCTAATAGACTGATTATGTTGTTTAATTAATCCACTAGGTTTCAAAGTTTTAAGGTGCTGTAAAATGGCCATGTATATTTAAATTACCATGTAAATGACTAAGTTTTATTGTATTGTAATTCCTAAATCTAAAGTTACCTTTTTAAAATGTGCATTTCAGTGCCATCTAGTGCATACATAGGATTGTACAACACTGACGTAGTTTGGGTTTCAAAATATTTCATCACCTCAAATAGAAACCCACACCTATTAGCAGTCATTACCCATTCCCATCACCCCCAACCCCAGCAAACACTAATCTGTCTTTGATCTCTGGATCTCATTGTTTCTGGTGTTTCATATAAATCTGCTCATACCACACATGGTCTTTGGCTTTCATACTATTTTCAAGGTTTAGCATTGTGGGACACGGATCAATAATATCTCACTGAGGGCCGGGGATTTAGCTCAGTGGTTCCGGCGCCTGTCTTGCAAGAACAAGGACTGGGGTTCAATCCCCGGTGACCGCATACCACACTGGGCGTGGAGACTCACGCCTAGCAGCAATCAGTACCACATACCAACAATGCCAGGCGTGGTGGCTCACGCCTGTAATCCCAGCACTCGGGAGGCAGAGGCAGGAGGATTGCTGTGATGTGAGTTGGAGGCTGAGTTCAGGGCCAGCCTGAACCACAAAGCGAGACTCTGTCTCAAAAACAAAAAAACAAAAAAACTCACTGATTTTCACGATCTAGTAATACTTCCATGCACACCATACATTTGTGTCAATTTATGAGCTGTGCACAGGTGGATCATTTGATTTTTTGGGTCCCGCTATGAACACCTGAATAGATGTTTTTGTTTGTGCTTTTAATGTTTAACATTGGAATGCTACACATCAATAGAAGTAAAACTTCTACTAACGATAGCATGGGTATGGGGCTTTCCTAAGTCTTTGTTCTGCTTGGTAGCCTGGAGGGCAGCCCTGGTTTCCATCTAGCACATGCCTTCATTCACAGTGGTTCTAGCCACTTCCACAGGTGACGTAGAGCACTATGGAATAGATTCCTGGCTGAGTATGGGGACACTCATGCCTGTGTTCGGTTGTGTCTCTCACCCCGTTCTCACCAGCACTTGGTTTAATTAGACTCAAACATTTTTTGTTTGGTAGGTGAGTTATAGGTTGCCGTCATTATTTTAATACCCACTTTTAGTTTGGTTGAGTATTGTTTATACATCTATGAGTATCTTGTTTTAATCTTGTGCCTTCAAAATTTGGAAATAATGATCCAAATCTGTAAGTGGATTATCATTATAGTTGTAGCACATGCTTTTATATTTTCTGTATAGCTTTTTCACACACTGATATAGATTAGGAGAAAAAGTCCCTTTCCCAAGATGGGACCTTGCATTTCCCCAGGAGTGCCAGCTAGAATTCTGTCACAAAGAACGTGCTGAGACGTCAGGGAGACTGCCCAGGTCTCTGTTTTGCATGACCTATTTCCACAGTAAGTAACTGGTGCAAAATCAGTACAAAGCAAGCAAAGATTTATTTTCTCAAGAACTGCCCCAGTTGGAGGACTTTTATTTATGGCTCATAATCAGTCTCATTTTGCTTTGATGCCCACTGGGTCCTCACTGTGGTCAGCGGGTGCCCTTTGAGCTGTTTACAGTGTCTTTGGGGTGCTTGTCCTCACCAGCATCTTCCACCTAGCAGTCTGCATCCCAGGCTGAGAGAAATAGGTCTCCCTGTCCTGAAGACACATCCCCCAAGGACAGAGGCCTGGAGTTAGGGTTTGGGCTCACAGAAGCCACTCAGAGAAAGGAAGGCTGGCGTCCGACCGCACAGCAGCACACAAGGCTGGGGGCTCCCTGAGCAGCTGGCCACAGCCCACAGCATTGTCCCAAGAGCAGGTGCTGTGTTGGCTCTGATACTTTCAGTGTTGACTCTTTATATGGTAAATCGTTCCAAACGACTACTTAAGCTCCTATAGAAATGTTGACTTGGGCCGGGGAGTTAGCTCAGTGTTTCTGGCGCCTGTCTTGCAAGCACAAGGACCCAGGTTTGATCCCCAGATAACTACATACCATACTTGGCGTGGTGGTGACTAGTAACAGCCTGCAGTTTTTTCTGGAGAGGCTATATAAGAGGAAAACGGAACACGAGGTGGGAGTGCACTGGACAGATCCCTATTCTTTTTTTTTTTTAAATTATCTTTATTGGTACATTAAATATACACATCATGATTGCACTCCATAATGGGGATTTGTACCAGTATAAGACACAACCTATTCTGATGATGAGCTGAGGCCCTCCATGCTTTTTTTCCCCGATGGTTGCAACGTATCGGTGGTCTGTTTGCTAGAGTGAGGACAAGCTAGACCCTCTGTGCTGTAATCTCTCTGACGTTACAGTGTTGTTTTGCTGCAGTGGTAATTATATTCTCAAATTATTCTTTCCACAATTTTTACTACTTTACACACACACACACACACACACACACATATATGAAAATTCTCATTCTGGCGTGTTTCGGTTTCATTTTGTGTATCAAACTTCAGTTTCTAAGTAAAGATATAGCAGTTCAGCAAGTTTTCTTCCCTTGGTGAAACAAGGTGCAGTGGGGAGCCCAGGATGTTGGAGAAGCCAAGAGAGTAGAATACCTGAGCAAAATTGCAACAGTGAGCAGAGCTGGCTCAAGAGAGAAGCCATGAGGGTTACAACCACCACTGGTAATACTGGAGGGACAGGGCTGCCTAAACCTGTCCAGTTCACATCTTGCCACAGATTTCTCTGGGCTCTGGTACTGTGAGATGTAATGTTTGCTCTGTGGAAATTTGGCCCCATTCCATTCTATTCCCCGTTTATTTCTTTTTTCAATGGGATTTTTTACCCTGTTCCACTGTGTGCTGCAAGTGTTTCATTCTTTTTTATTGTAGCCAAGAGTTTGCCTTAAATCTCAGAGGAGACTTTGAACTTTATTAGCGAAGCTAAAACTGTTAGGATTTTGACAGCTCTTGGAGTTAGTCTAAAATATGCATTTTGGATAAAGGGATTTGCATAAGTCTTTTGGGAGCCAGGGGTGGAAGGTTATGGTTTATATCTAAATATCCCCCAAAGCCTCACATACTCATAGGTGGGGAAGGGGAGATGCTTAGATTATGGAGGTTCTGGTACTCATCAGCAGATTAACCCACTGAGCTAACTGGCTAAACGTGACAATGGAAAGTGGGAGGGGGTGGTGGATCACTGGTGTGTAGCCTTGGGGGTAGGAGAGAAACAGCTCATAGCATGGTAGCAGGAAGTAGGGAAAGAAACCAAAGGAGAAGGAAGGGAAATATACCCTTCAAGGCTACACCTTTCTCCACCTCCAGGGAGAAACAGAGGAACTGGAATTACGTCCAGCACCACATACTTACCCGTGTAGGAAGAGGATGTATCATGCAGTGTTGTGAAAGGTTTCTCAGCTATCTTGTGCAACACAGCTGTGTTGGATACTACAGTAATGTGAAGCTGGATATCATGACTAAAACGGGATCTTGAAAAAAAAGCAAGCTAAGGCTCAGCCAACCAATATCTTACTAAGGCCTGAGCCCATCGCTTCTGCATATGGCAGCATAAGGGTTTGGAGGGTGATCAGAGTTTGTGCGCTTTCCTAAGAGCTTCTTCTTCAGTCCAGAGGGTTTGCTTTGATCTCAGCTCATGGCTTCCTCTTTAGGAGCCTTGTGTTTTGACAGCACAGGTCAAAAGCTTTGGAAATCCCTCCTGTGGTGACTGTTCCACACCAGAGTATAAAGCAAAACGGGCTGTTAAATGAATCAGTTCAATGACAACTCACGCTACATTATTTCAGTGGTGTAGACTTTATACTGCTTTCTTTAGTGATTTAAAAAAAATAGGAATAAGTTGTATAAGTGATTCACTGTGCTAAAAACTGTAAAACACTTCGTACTGTTAGTGACCTTAGTGATGCAAGTCAAAACTATGTTTAACAAGCATAATATGTAATTGAGTCAGTACACTGACAATTGGGTGCCACATTGTATTTAGCAATGTATAGCGCATGAAATACTTTCTCTAATGAAATGTGTACAAATACTGTATAAATGAATTCATATAATACAGCTGTGCAAAAGCCTGTATTCTGTGATATGTAGTATACAAACTACTTCTGGAGTAATGACATATATTGATACTGTGTTTGACAGAGCTGGAAATAAACATATGAATGAATCCAAGTAATGAGAACTCTGCAAAGCATTCCTGGGATATGTGAACTACTTTCTCTGGTGAGTTATGTTCAAAGTTATGATGTTAAAAATATGATAGAGGGCCAGGGATTTAGCTCAGTGGTTCCAGTGCCTGCCTTGCAAGTGCAAGATCCTAAATTCGATCCCTGATAACTACATACATACAACAAAGCCAGGCGTGGTGACTTGCGCCCATCAGCAATCAGTACCACACATCACAGTGCTGGGTGTGGTGGCTCATGCCAGTAGTCTCAGGCATGGAGCAGGAGGCAAGAGGGTTTCTGTGAGTTCAAGGTTTGCCTGGGCTACATAGTGAGTCCAGGGCCAGGCTGAACTGCAAAGCAAGGCCCTGTCTCAAAAAATTAATAAAGTGTTCTAGATGCATGGGTGAAAACCCTGTATCTTGCAATATATTACTGTACAGGAATTCATTTCTTTTGCAACATAGAAATAAATCCTGCCTAGAGAGGTAGATGTTTGAATCATTCAGCCTATTGCTACCTGGGAGAAACAGTGACATTGGCAGTTTGTCATGAAAAAACGTTTTTCTAGTGACAAATTTTGAAATCCGTTGTTTAACAGATCAAAGTGAGTAATAAAGTGATTTCCTGTGAGATCTTGATTGGCACTGTGCAGAGCACATACTATCTTCTTTTCTGACACATGGAAAAATGCTAATTTCACAGATATAAATATGCAAATGGAGACACTCATTAACAAGTGTGTGGTGTTTGTTTGGTTTTTTGGGTGGACTGGAAATTGAACTCTGGGCCTTTACTCTGAGCCATATCCCCAGCCCTATTTATTATTTTTTTCATTTCATTTCAAGTTGGAGACAGGTTCTCATTAAGTCATTAAGTTGCCCAGGTTCGCTCAAACTTGCAATTCTCCTTCCCCAGCTCCCAGAGTACTGGGTGGGATTCCAGGAGTGTGTGTACCAGCACAGCCAACTAATTTTGAGTTTTGAACAATGTAACAAAAGACAATTAAAGAAGAGGAATGTTAAAAGTGACTGTTATGGGCTGAAATGTGCACCTCTCAAAATTAATGTTAAACCTCTAAATCCTAAAACCTGCAACTGTATTTGGAGACAGTTTATTAAAGAAATTATTAAGTTAAAATAAGGACACTAGGGTAGGCTAAGTCAATCTGACAGGTGTTCTCAAAAAAAGAGAAATTCCAACACACACACAAAGACACCTAGGATGCCTGATACAGTGGAGATACCACAAGAAGATGCTGAGAAAGTGGCTGTCTTAGCAAGTGAGAGAGACCTCAGGACAAACGACCCCTCCTGACAGCTTGGACTTCCAGCCTCCAGAACTGCATCGTGTAAGTGTATGTTTTTCTGTCACTATTCATGTCACTGTAATGGGAGCCTTCAGAGATAAGCAGAATAAATTATAAACAACTTCTCTAAGTCCTTGATGGCTCCCTATCCAGGGTTCTTTCGGGCCTTTCCATGATCAATTTTCACATATATTCCCCTGTTGTTAATCTTTCTTTTCTTTCCTAGACTTTGTTATAACTATAAAGAGATATAATGTTGAAAACTTAGAAGTTGATTAAGAATAATCTCTTAAAAATGCATGGGTTAAGTTACCCCAGTACAGAAATATATAGCAATTTCTTTAACCAATACCAATATAATAATGTTTTCAAGTTTTGTTATTAGAAAAATGTTCACGAATATTTGAACATATTTGAACAATTTTTATACATTTTTATGTGTGTTTTAAATTCTACCTTTGAAAGTCATTCTCAGAAATAAATCTACTAGATCAAAAGATAGAGTATTTGACAAGTCAGTCTTGTTTTGTCTGCAGAATAGTGTGTCAATTCCTGAAATCATGAATTTTACAGAAGATAGTGTCAAGATAGGGGAAGCCTCAAACTGGCCCCTACGGCTGTGGCAGAGATGTTGAATCTTTCAGAGTTGTCCATGTCAATAGCCAACTACCTCATGGGTTCTTAGACTCACCCCTGGGATAGGTACAGAAGTACTTATGACTTTTAAAAAGAAGGACAGTTTAAGGAACAGGAAAAGCAATCTGAAGTAAAAAGTGAAATAACCCACAGTGCGTGCATGTGTTACCAAACTTCTTGGCTCTTCGTTGAGTACACATTCAAAAAATGGTGGCCTTAACATGACCCGACCATGGAGTTCTGGCTGACTGACATCAAAGGTCACCCATCAGATATGTAGACGAGTCCAAGTGAGGGAGTCAGTGGCTTGAATTCATTAAAGCTAGATAAGGACACCTCTAAAGTCCTGGAAAACCTCTTCAGTAATTGCTACTGTACTGTCCATATGGGGGTGGGGTCATCTACTGTAAGATAGTAAGGGTCTATTCTGGTACTGTTTAGATAACCATATAAAATCTGTGAGGAAAGTAACTAAGAGTAAGTAGTGCTAGAGGATTTACTCAGATCTTCCTTTGGCTTCATCTTAAAGACTTGTATGATTAATACCAGATTTCACTGGTATTAATGAAATGATGGATCATCTTTTCCTTAGGCCCATTTTGGTGCATTGAAAATCTATAATTAATAAAATATTAGCTAAATAAATCATCCAAGGCATATTTTAGCAAGTACCTTCGTACTTTTGGAGTATTATTTGATGTGTAAAACAATCTTACAACAATAATCCCTTTCTTTACCTCTTTGAAACAAATAGGTAAACTCCTGGCGAGTTTTGTTGATCATATACTATAGGAAATAGTTCTGGAGAACTTGTGAATAAACTCTGACTTGAACTGACTAAAGAAATAAAATAAAAATTCTTAAATCTCAACTTGATTCAAAAATTCTATTCCTCATTGTTTGGCTAGTAAATCAAAAGGCAATTTTTGTCTATTTTATGACTAAAAATGATTTATTTTATTGTATTTGAACTGATATTCTCACTAAAATAAAAATTTTAAATAATTATATATTATTAAATATTATATTATTATATATAGAAGGGTTAAAGTCACTTTCTTTCAAAAATTTTGCATTATTCGAAATGCTGACTTAAAGTACATTAAGAAACGAAGTTTACATGGTCTAATAATTCCAATATGGAAGGAAAAATTAAATGTCTCTTTCCAGTGGGATCCAAGATTCTCCAATAATTTTTTTTTTGTCTTATGAAATAGTTTTGGTGTGAGACACATATTTCAGTTAGAAAAGTGAGAAAAGTGTTATTGGGAACAACGTAACCATGTAAGTTCTGGTTCTGTTGCTGCTAAATGGAGTCCGTGGATGGAGAAGCAGCAGACAGAGAAAGAAACTTTGTCAACCATAAACCAGCACATTGGAAGTTGGAAGCTCCTCCCTTTACAAAGACTGTCTTACCTCTTGCTCTAAGGAAAGTATTTTATGTGCTTTTTCAGTGAAAGGGACACGAGTCTCAGACAGACAGTCACGTCAGTTGTCAGTGTTTCATAAGTACCCATTTCTGGAGCACGAGGTGTGCTCATCTTTTGTCACTCAGGTCATCAAGAGTAAAAGTCCGCTGGATCTAACGAGGGTGCAAAGGACTCACTCGATCTGGTTTATCGTCATCAGCACTTGTGGCCTGTGTCCTTCCAGGTGCGACCTTTTCTTGTAACTGGGGACTATGAAATGTACTTGTACACTCCCAGCTAACTTTGGTGTGCAGTTAATCTGCTGAAGATAAGGTTCTGTGGGCACTTAATCCCTCAACAAGTAGAGCAGGCAGGACTAGAGAAACTTCTGGCAAATGGAAATGGATAGGGGATCACTTTCAATATTGTCTTGTTTTCTTCTCTGCAACAAAAAAGCAAACTAAAGAGCAGGAAAGCCAGAGAGCTTGCATTCCATAGGAAACTCAAAAGAGAATTAGAACTGTGAATACTTCTAGTTCATGGAAGATCACCTTAGAAGAAGATAACAACTTTGAACTAAAACACCCAACTTTGGGCAGTTAAGTTGCTCTGATACTGTAGGCTTCTCAATATAGCTGTTTGGGAAAACTTTTTTTTTTAATCATCATAGCTCTAGCAATAGTCAGTTTGCTAAGGTTTATGATATTCCTCTTCTGTTCTTGTGAAGATCCTATTTATAGAGGATATCAGTTTAATACTACAGAGTTGTAATTTATTGTATTGGACACTAACTATCTATGAGAATTAAAGTACTACCTAAAAGGATAGAATCTAAACAAATAATGTATTTTTTTGTTTGTTTTTTGTTTTTTAAGGTTTTTTGAGACAGGGTCTCGCTTTGTGGTTCAGGCGGGCCCTGAGCTCAGCCTCCAACTCACATCACAGCAATCCTCCTGCCTCTGCCTCCCGAGTGCTGGGATTACAGGCGTGAGCCACCACGCCCGGCACTGTGGTACGTGGTGCTGGTTGCTGCTGGGTGTGAGTCTCCATGCCCAGCATTGTTATGTGGTTACCGGGAATCAAACCCGGGTCCTTGCGCTTGCGCTTGCAAGACAGGCACCGGAACCACTGAGCTAACTCCCCGGCCCTAAACAAAGAATGTTTTGACATAATTAGTAATGTCCATTAGTTTGCAAACTACCCCAAATCCTCTTCTAGAAACAGGCAGAAAGGACTTTGCCTTGAACCCTGACAGTTCATCCCACTTTATACCCCAAATACTGGCAATGCCCTGTACTGGGCCATGTCCTGTAGGCCTTTGTATCTTGGTCTCGTGGGACCTAGGTTCAGGGCTGGTGCAGTATAGCCTGTGCCCTAAACACTCATTCTTGTGTGGGACACTATCCTGGCTTGTGTCTAGAGGTCTCCCTTGTGTAGTCATAAGTGGGACTTCTTCAGAGGTGGCTGGATCTGGAGTATGTGATGCTGGAGTTGATTCATGGTACAGTGACAGGCTCCAAGTCACTAGGACTAAGAGTGTGAGTGCTACTTCCCCTAAGTAGTCTGGGTAAGACAAAGGGGGCAGAAGGACACTCTTAAGGTTCGTTATTGCTTTTGTTACCTTCTGGCCATCATGAACTGTTTTCCTCCTATGATGCTTCTCTGCTACATGCTCTTCTGCTTTGGAGCCAGCCAACCATGGACTAAACCCTCTAGAACTGTAAGCCAAACAAACATTTCCTCCCTTAATATGGGGGTGTTGGGTATTTTGTCTTAGTGATGAGAAAAGTAACTAAGACAAACACTATCGACACCAGAGGCATTTTTGCAGGTCTGGACCTGTGCTGTCTAGACATAAGGCCACAAGCTTGGCAGCAAGACTGGTTTTGAGAATAGAAACCTCTTAGGAAAGCGAACAAACTTTACCAACTCACCTTTTGTAGCATGGAAGCAATTTAGTGAGGCCTAAATAAAGTGTGAACAAGCCGAGCATTTGTTTCTTTTCACATTACACTTCTCATTCTAGGGGTGCTTCTTATTCCTACGGTGCCCACCGCAAGCACACAAGACCTTTGTGAAGCATTTTACAATACTGCATGACAAACGTTCTTACAATTGTGTGTACGTAGGACTTCGCATCATAAGCGCCAGTACTGTCAATAGAGGATCAGTTCTATGTGAATTTTGACTGCAGTAAAAGAGTTAATTGATGTTGTTGAAATGAAAGCCAAAAAATTAATGCAATATGTATGACTTTATTTCATTACATGTCCCCAAATTGACAACTCATAATCAATATATCCAGACATATACAACTGTAATCACACTCAATCTCCTTGACATTTTACCCATTACCATCTTAGAAAAAATAGAGCTTTAAACCTATTTTAAAAGCTTAATGTTACAGAAGTGCATCTGCCAAGACAGAAAGATGAACATCTGACGATTTGTTGGCTTGATCTATAACCTACATATTTCCTTTGATTCTTGCCCCAGGCCCTGCAAATGTTAGCAAGTCTCAGCTGCTCTCCTGGTTTGCAAGAACTTCCAGTTATGCAGGCCTACTTGTTTATTGTTTCATTCCACTGATATTCAGACCATGAAAGTTTAAAGCCATGAGCACTCTTTTCTTCCTTTTAGACATATATGGGTTTCTTTTTTATTCTTAACTGAATGCTTGTACTGTTTTGTATTTAGCACTTTTTGAATCTTGAAAATTTTGAACAATGTAGTAAAGAAGTCAAATGACTGTGGCATGACTCACTATAGTGAGTATCTTGAAAAAACACAGTTTTTTCTGAGGGAATTATTTATCTGTACAACTATTTTCCTGGACTTTTCCTGGACAGAAGCTGTGTACCTTATTTCTCACCCAAGTTTAAAAAATGCACATAAGGTTCAGTTTTATTGTTGAGTACTGGAATTTAATGTAGGATCTTCACAGTGAGCTACATCTACAGACATTTAAGAAAACTTTTTTTTTTTTTTAACTTATGTCACTGCAGTCCCCAGGTGGGGCTCAAATTTGTAATCCCCTTGCTTCAGCCTCCCAGAGTGCTGGGATTTCAGGTGTGTACCACCATGCCCAACTACACTGTTCAGTCTTAAGATGGACTCATAAGCTATAGTCACCAAGCTGTGCTAGAACTGGAAAAGAGCCATAAAAACATATAACACAAAAGTATTGTCATGAGTCCCCACAAATATAGTCATTTGATTTTTTAAAATTATAGTAATATATACATAATATAAATTTACCATTTTAACAATTTTAAAAAAATTTATATATAGTTAAGTATGTTAAATATATTTACATTGTTGTATGCTCAATCTTCAAAACTATTTCATCTTACAAAAATGAACCCTATAGGGGTCAGGAATTTAGCTCAGTGGTTCTGGCACCTGCCTTGCAAGTTCAAAGTCATGAATTCAATCCCTGGTAAAAACAAACAAACCCTCCACAAAATAAACTCTGTACCTGGTTAATAACTGTTCCCCACCCACCCCCCTTTTATTTCGTTTTTTGAGACAGAGTCTTGCTTTGTAGTTCAGGCTGGCCCTCAGCTCAGCCTCAAACTCACATCACAATCCTCCTGCCTCTGCCTCCCGAGTGCTGGGATTACAGGCGTGAGCCACCATGCCTGGCACTGTGGTATGTGGTACTGGTTGCTGCTGGTCGTGAGTCCCCACGCCCAGTATTGTATGTGGTTACTGAGGATCGAACCTGGGTCCTTGCGCTTGCAAGACAGGCGCTGGAACCACTGAGCTAAATCCCTGGCCCTGTTTCCCTTTTCTTCTCTTCTAGACTCTTTCAATAAGGATTCTATTTTCCATCTCTATGGATATGACTACTCTAGATATCTCATATAAGCAAAATCATATAAAATTTATATTTTTGTGACTGGCTTATTTCACGCAGCATATACAATTTCCTTGAGATTCATCCATATTGTAGCATGTATCCAGATTTCCTCCTTTTTTAAGGCTAAATATTCTATTATATGTATATACCACATTTTATTTACCTATTCCTCCACTAATGGATACTTGTGTTGGTTTTTTATTTGGCTATTGTGAACAATGCTGCTATGAAGACAGGTGTACCTATATTTGATTAGTTCCTGCTTTCAGTTATTGTGGATCTTATTTCCAGAAACAGAATTTCTGGATCATAGAATTAATCCATTTTTAATTTTTGAAAGAACTATCCTTACTTGCTTCACTGTTTTAATTTCCAATCAATAATACATAATAATTTCAATTTCTCCATATCTTCATCTCTCAGATCGGAAGCTTGCTCAGTCTCAGGGAGATGCCCTGTCATGAGGATACAGCAGAAAATGAAGGAATAATACACAAAGAACAAGAAATAGAGAATGACAAATGATAGTTTAGTACTTGGAGGGGCCTGGGAATTTATATTTATCTCTGTCCTGGCTAATGACCACCTGAGTTTAGCTCTGTCACAGCTATAACCAGGAGCTCTGGATAAGTCAGTATTTGTGATTGTACAAAATAACAAGGAGATGTGAAGGCAGCTATAAAAAACAGCAGAACTAATGCACTAATGAGCCAGGCTGTAAAACGGAGTAGCTATGTATACTTGTGAAGGACAGGGCATAGATAACAAGGCACCTGTGCTATTTTGCAGGTCATAGCTAAGGAGCCACCTGCATTGTCTAGCTAGTGTTTGATCCTGGATAATGGCTGCACAGTTATAGTTCTTCAGCTGCCGTGCTTCCTTGCTGTAGAGGTGTCATAGCCTCATTGATCACTGAGACCTCAATTGTGATAATTGACGGGGGATGTCTGTCTTCATACAGCAACTGAAAGGTTTGTTGGCAAATCATGCTTAGATGACTCATAATTTTAGTCAACAGACAAATTATAAGCCAAATCAACAACATCTAAATCCTGCTCAGGGCAGTTTCAAGCTGGTCTCCTGGACTCGTTAACACTGATTACTTTCGATACATGGTTTGCTGCTGGTGTCGTTATAATCGCTGTCCTGATAGGCATGAGGGAATGGCCAATGGATTTCTACAGAGAGGCAACAATAATTCAAGAAAGAGAGGACACCTTTTCCAAACATAGTACTGGGACCCTTCAACATCCTGCAAATAAGTAAATGGAGCTTGACCTAAACTTCACTTTCTTTAAAAAAAGAAACTGGGCCGGGGATTTAGCTCAGTGGTTCGGGTCCCTGCCTTGCAAGTGCAAGGGCCCAGGTTCAGTCCCTGGTAACCACATACAACAGTGTTGGGCGTGGAGACTCACGCCCACCAGCAATCAGAACCACATACCACAGTGCTGCGTGTGGTGGCTCACGCCTGTAATCCTAGCATGTGAGAGGCAGAGGCAGGAGGATCACTGTGAGTTCAAGGCTATGCTCAGGGCCAGCCTGAACTACAAAAAAAAGTGAGATCTTGTCTCAAAAAATTAAAAAAAAAACGGTAACCAACTATTGATCAGACTTATATAAAAAGTAAAACTATGGCTTTAAAAAACAGAGAAAAAATATTCATGCACTCAGATGAGACAAAAAGCTCCTTGATATGATGATAAAAGGCTGATCCAGTCAAAAAACGATAAATTGGTTTTCATAAAACTAAAAATATTTTGCTCTGCAAGATACACTAAGAGAATAAAGATGTAAACCATAAACTTGGGGAAAACATTGAAAAATCATGGATCTGACAAGCAATACTATTTGGAATACATAAAGTACTCTCAACAAGAACAAAGCAAAATGTTTAAACAAAAAGACTTGAACAGACATTTCATCAAAAAGAAAAAAAAATGGAGCTATAGTTTAGATTGGGAATATCCACAAAAGGTCCATGGGTTAAGCCTTTATCCTCAATCTGGCCTATTGGGAGGCAGCGGGAGTGAAAGGGGTGGTGGCTAGTGAAGACCTCTTCTGTCATTGAGGGTGTGGCCTCCCAGGAGCTTGTGGGACCACAGTTTCCTCTTTCTCTTTCATTTCCTGGCTAGGTGGTGAACCGCTTTGCTTCACCACATGCTCCTGCCATGACTTGCTGCCTCATGCAAACAAATGGGGCCAACCAAATATGAACTGAAA
>PVIR01032858.1:0-18320 GCA_004026965.1 Petromus typicus | reverse complement strand
AGGGAGTGGACAGTTTTTAGGCCCTTAAAACAGAGGCACAAAGTCTACAGCAGACCTCAGCCAGAAGGAAGAAAAGAGGAATGGAGAGGCCAGGTGCTGTTTGGATTTAAAAGGCTTTAAAAGGTTGCCAACTGAGAAATGAGTTGTGCTGCTGCCCAATTATCTGTCTGCCTCCTCTGGTCCACTGGCTCCGTGGTATCTGCTCTGAGAGAAATAAACGATTCTCAGGCCAAGACTTGGAAACCAACCTCGAGAACTGTTTGCCAGATCCTGACATTAAGTATGCTGAGCTTCAGCCCTTTTCAGGTACTGGAGGCCTCTTTGTGTACTAAGCGTTGGGTTAAAGAGACTTAAAAAATGAAATAAATTCCATTTAAATTTCCTCCCTTTCTTTCTTGGACTAGACAAATACGTGTTGTTTCTCTACTTTTCCCTCACCAGGATAAAAGACAAATCCTATTTAAAAAAGAAGAATGTAAAAAAGTTATTGACTCTGAAATCCTGCCTTATTTAAACTGTACTTGTGCAATTAGACAAGTGAGTCTCTAAAAGAACAAATGTTAAAGTTGTTTTGAGTGGGAATCAGTCTCATCATTCCAACCAGTGACTAATGTCTTCTCCATTCCTGAGAAGGGACTATGAGGCCAAAGGTCAAGTACGAGTTGTTGTCGTGTGGACCTGCCACTCAGGCAATGCACTGAAGGAACCTCACTGGTAAGTGGTCCTCCCTTAAGTGTGCAGAGGAAAGAGTGCCGGGAAGAGGAAGTACAGTGGACCCAGTGATTAAACCTTAGGGACAGGACCATCTTGACCTTGGAGAAAGAAGACAATGTCTGGTGAGTTTCTTTCTCGGGAAGTGAAATAACCCATGGAAATCCCTCTCCTCAAAGAATTTCTTTGTGGATTCTTTTGTCACAGATACTCTTTCAAAACATTAGGCTATCTGATTAGGACACTCGAGGAAATATAAAAATGGCCAACAAGTATATGAAAAGCCACTCAACAACATAAACCATCTGGGAAGTGCAAATTAAAACCATTTGGAGATATCATCTAATTGCTGCTGTGGTGGCTCTTACTGAGAAAATAAGGGTGTGGAGAAAAGGAAAGCTTAATACGTTGTCGGTGGGAGTCCACATTTGTTCAGTCATCATGGAAAACAATAGAGGCTTTTAATAAGATTAAAAATAGTACTACCCTAGGACCCAACAATCCTCTTTCTGGCTAGATACTTAAAGAATATAAATTGCCATCACATAAAGTGATAACCAAAATATGGAAACAATCTGAGTGCTTGTAGATTGATGAGTGGATAAAGAAAATGGGGGATACCTTCACACTTCTAAAAATGGAGAGCTACCATTTAAAAATATTTTATTAGTACATGTTTGTAGTTCACCATGAGTATATTCTTCGTGGAGAGTTAGGGTAACACATCTTTTTAAAATATTGATTTTATTGGTACCTTTTATACATGCATTATGATCATGTTCACACGGAGAATTTGTACCTGTTCATGACACATCTTGATTCTCATTTTTTCCTCACTTCCCTAAAAACCTTACAATGCCCAGCCCTTACATACAAAAGCTTTGTCTCCTTTCTTTTACTATCAAATTTTTTCTCTCCCTCCTTTACTTTCCCCTGCTGCCCTTTCCCTTTAGAATAACACATCTTAATTGGTTTTAGTTTCCTTCCCCTTTCTGTCCCTTCCCTCTATCTTTTGGTCCCCTTCCTATTTGCAAAACATGTATATTCCTGTTTTCTATTACCTATCTTTTGTTTTGCTCCTCAATTTATTTATATTTGGATTCCTCATATAAGAGAAACCATGTGATATTTGAGCTTGTGTGTCTGATTTATCTTATGTAAGATTATTGTATTGGGATGCATCCATTTTTCTACAAATGACTTAAATTTATCCTTCTTTACAACAGAGCGGTAAGCTGTTATGTGTAAATAACTCATTTTCTTTATCCATTCATCTGAGATGGACATAGAAACCCTTCCAAGATCTAGCTATTGTGCAGTGTGTTGCTGTAAACATGGGTGCACATGTCTCACTGTAGTATGCTGTCTTTAACTTTTGGGAAGATATTCAGATGGAGATTAACTGGCTGGAATGGAGTTAACTTTAGTTTTTGAGGAATCTTCATATGAATTTCTACAGTGGTGGTACTAGTTTACATTCCTACCTACAATGTAGAAGTATATCCTTTTCTTTACAGCCCTGTCAGTGTGTGCTTTTCTTTCATTTCTTTTTTTTTTTTTTTAGGTTTTTTTGAGACAGGGTCTCGCTTTGTAGTTAAGGCTGGCCCTGAGCTCAGCCTCCAACTCACATCACAGCAATCCTCCTGCCTCTGCCTCCTGAGTGCTGGGATTACAGGCGTGAGCCACCACGCCTGGCACTGTGGTATGTGGTACTGATTGCTGCTAGGCGTGAGTTTCCATGCCCAGTATTGTATGTGGTTCCTGAGGATCGAACCCGGGCCCTTGCACTTGCAGGACAGGCGCTGAAACCACTGAGCTAAACCCCCGGCCCATGTTCTTTCATTTCTTGATGCTAGTCATTCTTTCTGGAGTAAGATGACATGGCATTGCTGTTTTAATAGCCAGTTATGTTGAGCATTTATTCCTGTATTTATCAGCCATTTGTATGTCTTCAGAGAAGTTTCTTCTAAGAAGTCCTTATCTATGTCTATGACTTCAAGAATATCACCTCTTTTATCTTCCATCAGATTGTTTCTTTTAGAATTTAGATATTGGATCCATTTCTATTTTAGTTTAATATATGGTGAGAGAAGTGAGTGTAGAGCCAGTCTTCTGCATGTGGGTAGTCAGTTTTCCCAGCACCTCGTTAGCTCAGGAAAAGGCTTTGGATCCCCAAAGATCAGTAGCTTAATGTGCCTGGGGTTCTTTCTGTGTCCTCTGAGTGCTTCCATTGATCCATAAATCGATTCTGTGCAAATACCATGCTGTTGTTTCACTGTAGTTTTGTAATATAACTTGAAGTCCTAAGTTGCCTCCTTCTTTGCTCATTGTTTGGTGAGTATATATTAATAATTGTTAACTTGGGCCAAGGATTTAGCTCAGTGGTTCAGGCGCCTATCTTGCAAGCAGTCCTGAGTTTGATCCCTGGTAACCACATACAACAATGCTGGGTGTGATGACTCACGCCTATAATCCCAGCACTAGGGAGGCAGAGGCAGGAGGATTGCTATGAGTTCGAGGCTCAGTTGGGCTAAATAGTGAGCTCAGGACCAGCCTGGACTACCGAGTGAGACCTTGTCTCAAAAAAAAAAAAAAAAAAAAGTTAACTCTTCCTGTTGATTTGTTCTGTTAACCAATATGTAGTGACTTTCTTTGCCTCTTGGGAAATACTTTGGTTTGAAGTACAATTTGTCCAAAAGCACTACAGCTATTGTTGAAATATAACAAAATAAAGAAAAAACAAAAAAATTAGAACAAAATGAAGAAAAAGAAAAAAAAATAAAGATATTGTCCTTCCCAAATCCCAAAATCCAAAGAAGAAAAAGAGAATAGAATCAAAAAAAAAAAATTTTTTTTTTTTTTTTTTTGAGACAGGGCCTCGCTTTGTAGTTCAGGCTGGCCCTGAGCTCAGCCTCAAACTCACATCATAGCAATTCTCCTGCCTCTGCCTCCTGAGTGCTGGGATTACAGGTATGAGTCATCACACCAGGTACTGTGGTATGTGGTATTGATTGCCGGGGGGTGTGAATCTCAGTATTGTTGTATGTGGTTATCTGGGATCAACCTGTGCCCTTGCACTTGCAAGACAGGCGCCAGAACCACTGAGCTAACTCCCTGGCCCCCTTTTGTGTTTTTAGATGAGTGATTTCTTTCTAGAGTCTGCTGTTTTGGAGTCCACCATCTATAGAGGAGGATTGATGAATAACCCTTAAACCCTGAAAACACTCGTATTTTTTTGGGTGGGGGAACTGCTGAATCCTGCTCCATCTCTCTTGCAGGGTGCGGTTGGTCAGTGGTGTCTGCACTAGGACTGTACAGTAAGTCCTCAATTTATGAACCCTGGGGTTGTGAACTTTCACAAATACAAAAGGACCTCAAATTATGAACATTTGTCTATGTGAACAAACCATTGCAGTAGCTCACATGTGTACCTTGCCATTAAGGTAACTGTAAAAGTAAGAACAGTTCATTTGCACTATTTTTTGTTTGTTTCTTTTAGTATTTTACATTGTGTATAACATATAAACATATATATTAAAACAGTCGCATTATGTAGTTCAGAATGGCCTTGAACTCACTAGGTAGTGCAGGCTAGTCTCCACTTGTGATCCTCCTGCCTCAGCCTCAGGAGTGCTCCAATTACAGGCTTCTGCCACCACGACTAGGTTTACATTGTATGTTTGTGTCAAAGGTATATAACATTCACTTTGTTGAACTTACAGACTGATCCAACTTACGAAGGTTCTCCTGGAACAGAGCCTCTTTGAAGTTGAGGAATTACTAGGTTCACCATAGCCACTCCCACTTTCTGTGTCACTCCATGCTCCCCAATCACAGCTTTCTCCACTTAGCTTTATAGCGTGTGGATTTGAGCCCCCTTCCAGAAGCCCCTCTGTCTGTATGTCCCAGGCTGTGACATGTCCTTGATCCCAGTGGGAGATGGAAAAGCAAGCAGACCAGTGAGTTCTGTGTTAGACCCAGGCAGCCTGGTGTGCGTGCGGGTCAAGCAGTTTGCTAGACTTAACGTCAGTGCTTTTAGATCCTGACATCTCCAAAAGCCACACACAGCCAGGCTGGCTCTCAACTTAAAGGGCAGAAGTCTTGTATCTTTTCTTGCCCAAGCTTAAACTTTTCGAGGGGTTTATGTCTAGCCTGTCCCTTCTCCACAGCTGTGTTTTGTGGCTGTCTTCCACATAGTCATTGTCATAAGAAACCCTGCAGTTCCTCTGTAGCTTGGTCTTAAATAATTAGCCCGCTCCGAAACATGGGAGCTTGCCATTTGATTTGCAGCAACATGGACCCAGAGGGCATTATGTCAAGTAAAATAAATCAGACAGGGGCTGAGGGTGTAGGCAGTGATAGTATGTGTACTTAGCATGCACGTGGCCCTAAGTTCAATCTCCAGCAGCAAAACACAACAAAACAATTTAGACCTGGAAAGAAAAACATAGCACGATGTCATTTATATGTGAAACATAAAATGGATTTATAGATAGGGAATAAGAAAGTAATGTATATATAGGGTTGTTGGGAACAATCCTTTCTGGGAAAAATAATTCACACAAGAGACTAGAATCTAATACAAAAGTTCTAGTTACATTCCCTTGTTCCCCGCATAGGATGAAGAAGTCAAGAGATTTTATATACAGCATGAGGGCTATAGTTAATAAAACTGAATTTTATTTTGGCTTTTTGTAACAAGTATTCTTTCTACTCTTGTCATTTAAAAATTAGTTATGTTAGATGATAGGCATGTTAAACCGCTTCATTGCAGTATCCATTTTACTATGTCTCCTATAAACATGGTGTTGTAAACCTCAAATATAGTAATACCTCACTTCATAACCTTAATTTGTTCCACGATTCTGTTTGTGAACTGAATTCGTTGGGAACTGGATCAAATTTCCCCATATGGCTTGATATAAATAAGGTTAATCTTTTCTGAACCATATGTAATTTTTAACCACAAAAATGTAAAGAAAAATATAGCTCATTACAGTCTGAAAAGGGACAGTACACTAATCTTGCTTGAGGTGACTTCTGTCATGGAGGAAAGGGAGATGGATGGATAGAAAGTTATTGTTGGGAGGGGGACATCGGGAAGATTGTCTTCATGTGTTTCTTCTCTTCTTTGTCTCTTAGCTGCAGGGTCAATTTTGATGAAAAATTTGTCACATGTCATTTGCCCTTTCCTGGTCTGTAAAACCCTCCAGAAATGAGAGACCATATTTGTATTTTTTTTTCTGGTACCAGGGATTGAACTCAGGACGTTGTGCTTGCAGCTAAATCGTGGGTCCTGAAACCATGTTATTATTCATCAGAATCATCACTCTGTTCATTATAGTTATATTGGGCTGGTGCTTCTCAAAGAAATCCTGGCTCTCATTCCGTTCTCCATCATGGATTTTATCCCATCACTACTGTCCTCCTCCCTCTTTCCCAGTGGATGCTCCTCAGTGAGCACCATCTGGTGCTTACTCTGGAGTCCAGAGTGAGCCTGTCCTTATGGTCCTCAACAGGCCCTTAATGTCTGTACCGTTGTCGTCCAGACCCATACACTTGCCCATGGACACGATCTCCTTCACTGCTGCTGCGTCAGACCCTTCAAAGACACACTGCAGGCAGCTTCCCTTCCCCCGGGCTGTGTTTAAGGCCCAGCGCATGACATGTCCCCAGGCTTTGCTAATGAAGTTAATGCAGTGGAGGACATTAAAATGTTTATTCCAGAACTCTCTCAGAGTCAAGGAAATCTCCTCAAAGACATTAAAACACCTGGTGAAAAGCACCTTTATGTACAGCTTCTTGAAGTTCCAGATCATTTGCTGATCCTTGGGCTGCAGAAAGATGTGTTGTGTTATGAAGGAGGAACTTGACCTTTATCAAGTCTCACTCAGTATCCATATCATCCTGCAAGGCTGGAGAATGTCCAGCAGCTCTGTCCATCAGAAGAAGACCCCTTTCATGCAGTTGGTTGTCAGAAAAATATTTCTTAATGGCGAGTGTGAATGTCATCTACCACCATTCTGGGAACAATGGCCTTGTGACCCACACTCTCACTCTGCCCTCTACATTTCTGGTAATCTGGCCTTGTTCATACTCTGTTCCTTGAATTTTGCACCAGTAGTGACAATCTTCATGCAGTGGTTAAGTTCACATACAGCAAAAGGGTCAGTTTGTCCTTCACAGTGTGTGCCTTATCAGTATCTTTTCCTCCTGTGGTTCTTCTCAGCATCTTCTTCCAGAACAGCCCTGTTTCACTGCAGTTCCATACTTGTCGAGCAATGAATTCATTGGCCTCACAAATCCTGTGAATTTTTTCTTGTAGTCTTCTACAAGAAAGTCAGCTTTGCGAGAACTGAAGCCTCACCATGTCTTACCACACTGTGGATGGCACTTCTCTTGTGAAATCTGTCAAACCATCTGGGCTTTAAATTCATCCCTTGTTGCCTTTGTGCAGGGTTTTCTTGTGATAAACCACTACACATTTTCCTGATTTTTTTCATGGATCATAGCTTCACTAATGCTGTAACCTTGCTTCTCATTCAGCCACTCTAGCAAACATCTTTCTACCTCTCCTAGCGCTTGTGTCCTCTGCTTGGTTCACATGGTTACTCTTTTTACCACAACAACTCCTTTGATGGCATCTTTCTTCTTCAAAATAGTTGAGCTCTCATATTCTGAGGCCAGGTCAGTCACACAAATGTCACGCTTCATTCCAACCAATTTTCTTCCTCAATTCAATGGTTATTTTCTTCAAAGCCTTCTTCTTACCATTGCTACTTTGCATATTCTTGTCCCCTGTATCACTGCTCTGCATTTTCTTTGGGACACGCTGGATTGAATAATACTGTACAGTACTGTACATACTAAATAGCAGAAAAAAAGATTCCCAAGTGTGCACAGGTGTGTGTGCAACCATGGTCTGCATTCTTGTTCACATAGGGAAGATGCCTGCTCTTGTGTTTCTCACTCTGTGTGAAGTTCATGAACATAAGTTCACGAACATAATTTTGTTGAATGCTTCTGTTTGTGAATCTAATTGTTCATAAACAGAAACTCTTATGAACTGAGGCATTTATGTATACACAATAATTAAAGAGGATAATCAGATATATTAGCCTAAAGAGCATGTGTGCACGCCAGGGGATTGGGAGGTGGGATGGGTGTGGGCAGACAGAAGGTGGCTGTAGAACATCAAATTTGCACCAGAAATTCACTGAGCATTGGCTACATTTTTATTTTTTGCATTAATGCTTGTTACCTTTCTGAGGTTAATGTTTAAAAAATATTAGACAGTCATTAAGCAGAAGAAATTCTAATAGGCAAGTAAAACTAGAAATGAACTGGATAGATGGAATATTTTTTGCTTCAAAGAGTTAAAAGAATTATTAAATGCTTTGTCTTCACAACACCCATACACAGAAGCAGAATGATTCATGCTCCTCAAACCTAGTTTTTACACATGTCCCTAGTCGTGATACCAGTGAGAAACAAATCTCTATGACCAACTAGCTCAGACTGAATTTGGGATACAATAAAAGCAGGGCAGACAAGTGGAAAATTTCATCTCTTCTCTTTTACACATCTTCCAAGGATGTGAAAGCAGAATGGCTTTTCATGGCTCTGAATATCCAGGTGTTTGCACAGTTGCTTCTCATTTTATCTCCTGTTGCACCAAAAAAGTATCCTTAACAAACTCATCTTATTTCTTAACAAATGCCCTTTTCTCACTCTTCTCTCATTTTCTTAGTAGGAAGCAGCTTCACTAATACAGTGAATGCTGGGTAACTGCCTTTTAAAAAGATCCACAAGGATTGAACTTGGGTTTAAATTACAGATAGTAAAAAGAAGTGAAGTCTTTAGAGAAGGTAGCCCAGGACCTCTTGTTTTACCCATGCTGTTCTGTGGATATTTAGACAGAATATTTTTTCACAGAAAACTGGAATATTGTAATATTCTGGGATATGATAGCCTTGAGTCAGGTGGGACTCCCAAGCTTGAATCCCATTCTTTAATAAAATTTAGGATTCCTCTTTACCAAAGATTTTTGCCTTCTTTTAAGTTTTCAAGACTCTCACAATTAAAGGGAAGGTATAGGCCTCTGAAACTGTAAATCTTATTATTTTAAAGGTGCAAAACTTCTCTGAGATGCAGAGAAGTAATGTCAGGTGGCGAAGGGGACCTAACTGGTAAGAGACAGAATTAGGACAAGAACCGAGGTGTCTGGCTATAAAGTGTGTGCCCCTCTATGTCACATCTCAGGCTGTAGGGTCGCTTCTAGAGGGAAGCATCTTAGATCATGGAAATTGTGTTAATTTAGGTTTCTAAGTTCTAAAAAAAATTTTTTTTTTTTGAGACAGGGTCTTGCATTGTACTTCAGGCTGGCCCTGAGCTCAGCCTCCAACTCACATGACAGCAATCCTCCTGCCTCTGCCTCTCGAGTGCTGGGATTACAGGCGTGAGCCACCACGCCCGGCACTGTGGTATGTGGTACTGATTGCTGCTGGGTGTGCTGATTGCTGCTCGGTGTGAGTCTCCACACCCAGTATTGTATGTGGTTACTGGGGATCGAACTCAGGTCCTTGTGCTTGCAAGATAGGTGCCAGAATCACTGAGCTAAATCCCTGGCCCCCCAGTTCTAAAAATTTTATTCCCCAGTAACTTTCCAAGGCTCATTCCTGAGTTACTTTAGTGACAGTCAAGAAGGCCCATTCAACACAAACTCCTATACTTGATTATTTTGTTACTTTGATTTTGCTGGACTGTGTCTAAACCCACCACACCCATAGATTATTTTCCTACAAAAACCACACATATACACAAATATACTCACACAAACTATTTGAATTCACTAAGTATAAATGTAAGAGACTTCTAGCAATAGCCTTTCATTAATAGTTATTATTGATTTTAGATAACCTGTTCTAGTTATTTACTGCTGTGTAACAAATGACCTCAAAAGCTGCAACAGTGATTAAAATTTAGTATCTTTTACATTTCCTATGGGCCAGGAGTTTGGTAGTTGTGATGCTGATGAGGCTGAACAATATTCCTCAGAATTCCTTTTCTGGTATTTTTTTCCAGATGGAATGGGCCAGTAGAGATAGTCTCATGAGAGCTGGAGGATGAAGAAGCAGCAGCAGCCATTTTGTAGCATACACACACCTTCTCACTGTCATTCAGTTAAATACCAGTCAACGGTGCTATTGTGAAAGGGTCTGCCCATGCAGAGGAAACTGTTTTTTCTTTGTTATGAAAAAATAAATCAAAATTTTATAACAAAATAATAGAAGAATAAAAATAGTTAATATACTTTGTATTATCTTCCAAGTAGTTACTTACAGTATAAGGTTTTTACAAAGAAGAGATAAACATAACAATGCAAACCTTTTTTAAAAATTGATTTTATTGGTACATTTTATATATACATCATGATCACACTCAACACTGAGAATTTGTACCAGAGTGTGACGTGACTTTTTTGAGACCGGGTCTCACTATGTAGTCTAGGCTGGCCTCTAACTCCAGCAACCTCCTGCCTGTCTCCTGTGTTGGGTTTACAGGTGTGCATCATCACACCCAGCCATAACGCACAATTTTCAACACACTAAAATAAACTAGTAGTATAAATGAAACAAATCAGCATATAGATTTAAATTATTTTTAAAACAATAGAATAAATAATTTGGGGGAAGTATTTGACTTCTCACTATCTCCTATTTATCTCTCTTCTATTTTACCCTATATATGAATTTATCTATCTGTATCTGTTTTATATTTCTCATACAAGAGAAAGCATGTGATATTTAAGCTTGTGTGTCTGACTCATTTCAGACTTTTCTAGGTGACTCTGATTTATCTAGGTAGAAGGGCGATGATGAAGTGGGAGAAAGAAAGGGGTGAGGAGATTCGTTTCCCTTTGTGGATAGTAGCTGCGGCCTATGGCTGCGGAGGTTGCTGCCCCCGTGGCCTGCTGACAGAGCTTTGGGGTTCCACCCTGGTGGTGATGTTCCATCCTGACTGCCTGCTCCATGAACTCCACACTTGCTGAGCCCACTCCCATAATTTTTTTTATTCAAATCTTTATTGGCACATTATATATACACATCATAGTCACTTTCAGCATTGAGAATTTGTACCAGTATATGATATGACATGATTTCATTCTTCTTTTTTTGCATTATTTTATAAGCCAGTTCCTTGGAATAAAATCATATGTTGCCTGGTGATTGGCTTCTCTGGCTGGACCCAAACTAGTACAGAGCAGCTTAGAGGGGCTATTTTGGCCTTTGAACTCTTATGAGGTTGTGGTCAAGATGTTGATCAGTGTTTCAGTCATCAGCAGTTTGACTGGGACAGGAAGGTCTATTTCCAAGGTAGCTCATTCACAAGCAGGCAGGCTGGGGCTGGCCGTTGGCAGCAGGCTTCAGTTCCAAGGTGTAGACCTCTCCACAGGGCTGCTTGGGTAGCATGACAGGGCTCCTGGCTTCCCTCAGGGTGAGTGACCCAAGAGAGCAAAGTGGAAGTAGAAACGTCCTTCGTCGTCTAGCATTGGAAGTACACCTCCTTCTCCAGTTTCTGTCGGGCACTCAGGCCCATCCTGGAACAATGTGGAAAGGGGGCTCTGCAAGGTCCCAAATACCAGGAGGCAAGAATCAGTGGTAGTCACCATGAAGCCTGGTTACCCTAAGACATTTTGTATTTTAACTCATTGTTTTGGTACCATGTAGACATAATAGAATGGATGAGGAAAATTTTTATCATAGAAAATTTATATTATAATATAATACCTTTTGAATAATTTAATTTTAGAGAAGTTTTAAAGGAAGCCAAACATTTAAATATATTATTTTAAAATTAAAAAGCACAGTGTAATGAATTTTTATGCACCTATTACCCAGGTTCAACAAAAATAGAGTTGATCAATTTTGTCTTATTCATCCCCTTTATTCTATTATATATATATATATATTATTTTTTTTTTTAGGTTTTTTGAGACAGGGTCTCGCTTTGTAGTTCATGCTGGCCCTGAGCTCAGCCTCCAACTCACATCACAGCAATCCTCCTGCCTTTGCCTCCCGAGTGCTGGGATTACAGGCGTGAGCCACTACACCCGGCACTGTGGTATGTGGTACTGGTTGCTGCTGGGGTGAGTCTCCACATCCAGTATTGTATGTGGTTATCGGGGATCAAACCCGGGTCCCTGCGCTTGCAAGACAGGCGCCGGAACCACTGAGCTAAATCCACGGCTATATATATAGTTTTTAAGACAGGGTCTTGCTTTTTAGTTCAAGTTAGTTCTGAACTCAGCCTCAAACTCAGCAATCCCCCTGCCTCTGTCTCCCAAGTGCTGGGATTACAGGCGTGAGCCACCACAACTGGCATTGTTGTATGTGTTTCCTGGGGACTGAAGCAGGTCCCTTGCACTTGCAAGGCAGGTGCTGGAACCACTGAACTAAATACCTGGCCCTCTACTATATCTTTTGCTAAAATATTTTGAAGCAAATTCTGAAAACCACATAATTTTACCTGTAAATACTTGTACATGCATCTCTCATAGTTTTTTTAAAGCTTAACCATAAGCCATAATCACACTTAACAAAATAAGTGAAAACTTCTAATTGTCATCTGATACGCACTCCTATGCAAATTGTTCCCGTGTCTTTTTAGAGCTAATAAAACAGAATCTGAACAAGGACCAAATGTTCCATTTGACTGTATGTTTCAAAAGTTTAAATTTCTCCTTTTAAAAAAACTCCACAGCATTTACATGGGTTTTGATGATGCATGCTGCTGGTGTGTCTCCGTCTATAGCTGCTATAGCTTGTTTTCACTGACCTTGGGCAAGTGGGAGCCTTTCACTTTGCTCCGGCCTTCCTTTGAGATGAACTCATGAGTTCTGAAAGCTTCCTTTCAAAGGATGTTGCAGACTCATCTTGATGCATTTTCTGTCCTGGAAGTGGGACGAGTCACTAATTCATGAAACCGTTTCCTTTTTAGTAGGACATGATGTTTAGATGACTCTGCTGGGTACTGGGGGTGCTCACTGCTATCGTAATACAACCAAAAAGTTACATTATTACTTGCTGAATAAGGTAGAGAGTAAAACAGCACAGTCTAGTTTGGCTAGTTTGATATCTTGTAATACAGTTGATATGATGAGAGGCCAAGAAAGTGAAGTGCATGATGGAAGAGCTTTGAGATGGATCACCCGATGTCACGCTGTTGACAGAGTTCACTGAAGCTGGACTCCACTCAGGGCCAACTCTAGGCAAGACCAAGATAAACAGTATTTTATCATTTTCCTCTTTTCTTATTTGTGTCCTTATCTGGGATCAAACTTGGGCGCTTGTGCTTCCAGAGTAGAAGAGGTATCACTTGAGCCAAATCCTCAGTCCTGTCTTCTTTTTCTTTGTGTTATTACTGGCTCTCCACTGAGGGAAGTAGTACATTGTGGGGAGACGAGCAAGGGTAAACAAACGAAACTGCATTTCATCCGGGCCACGCTTGCTGCATTTTACAGAAAGGATGCCTGGACGGAGAGGCCTGAAATCCAGTTACTGCATTATTAATGGAGAACTTCCGGAACTGGGAAGGAAAACATTTCTGGGTTAAGGACACATTCCACATATCTTTCAAATTTTGTCTTTAATCACTTATTTAATTCTGTATTTGATATGAAAATAAGGAGTCTTCATAAAGGTTTACTCCCTTGAAAGAAAATATTTTTCCCCTTTGTAGGTGCTAATAAAAAACCTTTCTCAAGGCAGGAGGGCGTTATATACTTTTCTACAGGAAAAACTTGAGAAGATGGAGAACCATTGTTCCCCTACACCCATGGGTTGAAGCAGAGAGAACTTTTTGTTTTGTTTGCTATGGAATAAATATGTCAAGTATGGGCCGGGGAGTTAGCTCAGTGTTTGCAGCGCTTGTCTTGCAAGTGCAAGGGCCCGGGTTCGATTCCCCAGCAACCACATACAATACTGGGCATGGAGACTCATGCCCAGCAGCAATCAGCACCACATACCACAGTGCTGGGCATGGTGGCTACGCCTGTAATCCCAGCACTCGGGAGGCAGAGGCAGGAGGATTGCTGTCATGTGAGTTTGAGGCTGAGCTCAGGGCCAGCCTGAACTACAAAGTGAGACCCTGTCTCAAAAAAAAAAAAAAAAAAAAAAAAAAAAAAGTCAAATACGACCCTATTTACATATGCTGTATTTTAAAATTGTGCTCAGAACTGTCTCCCATATTTTGAATCTGCAAATGGAAGGCGAGGAGGTCACCCATGCAGCTGGTGCAGGTAATGGAACTCCCGTCGGACGCGCACATTTTGAAGCCCCTGAGTAGTGTGACATCAGGAGCGCTCCATCTGTCACGAATGTGGGTGTGCATCAAGGGTGACCATTTATATCACTGCCTTTAATTGCACTTACTGTCCATGTAACTCTTCCAGATATGGTCACAAGTGAGAACCACACAAGAGCGTGTGTACTCGCAAGTACTTTAGTCCTAGTGATACCACATGCAGAAATAATGGAAATTTTTTTAAAAAACCAAGATACTTAAAAAGCTATTAGATAAGAACTTAGTGGCACTTAATTTGTGTGTGTGTGCATGTGTGCATCTGTGCCTGTGTATGTGTGTGTGTATGTTTTGTGGGACTGGGAACCAAGCTCAAGACCTTGCATTTACCAGGCACGTGCGGTGCTCCTGAGCTACATCTCCAGCCTGGCAGTCAATTTATGATATACAAAATACTGTGAACAGCTACACAAAGAGTATTTTGGATAAGAAAAATGTAATAAACCATTTTTAAAACAGACTGTCATTTTTTTTTTTTTGAGACAGAGTTTCACTTTGTAGTTCAGGATGGCCCTGAGCTCACTATGAGGTCCAGGAGAGCCTCAAACTCATAGCAGTCCTCCTGCCTCTGCCTCCTGAGTGATGAGCCACCACATTGGTTTGTGGTTACCAGGGATTGAACTCAGGACCTTGCACTTTCTAGGCAGGTGCCTGAACCACTGAGCTAAATCTTCAACCACATTATTTTATTTTTAAATAATATTTTCTCATTATAAAAAGGATATTTATAATTCTAATTGGGTTAAACTTATGTTTCAAATGAGTATTTATTTTTCAGAAGAAAACTTTGTTCAGTTCTTTTCTAAAATTAATATAATCACCAATACAATTTAATTATATAATAATTATATGATATATTTGCAATAATTGACTCATAACAATATTCCATTATTATTCAGGTACTTTATAAAATATTTTAAAATGATAATGAGGAAACTTTCATCTATGACACATAAATTCAAGACTCAAAAATATTCAACATCCCAGCAGCAATCAGTACCACATACCACAGTGCTGGGTGTGGTGGCTCACGCCTGTAATCCCAGCACTCGGAAGGCAGAGGCAGGAGGATTGCTGTGATGTGAGTTTGAGGCTGAGCTCAGGGCCAGCCTGAACTACAAAGCGAGACCCTGTCTCAAAAAACCTAAAAAAAGAAAAAAAATTCAACATAAGATTGGAGATTTAGCTCAGTGGTGCTACCACTTACATAGTGAGCTCAAGGTAAGCCCCACCCCCAAATGCACTATCAATCAGGAAAAATTAAAAATATAATCTGGTTTTTCTAATCTGTAAAACATTTTAAACTTAGATAATTTTTACTTGACAATCTAAATCTTTACATTCATAAGATACTTTCTTGTTGCTTTTGCGAAGTGTAGTGGGATTTCTTGGCCTGGGAGCGTAAGGCGCAGAATCATGATGCAGACCCTGGAGAAGGTTTCTGGAACTCTCAGGGCATGGTGAGGGCTGAGAAGGGGTGAGGTTCATTGGTTTAACCTAGGATCTTTCCCAGTAAAGGAATTTTGTGAGCAGGGGGTTTATGTGATGTGAGCAGGACTATGGAGGAGGTGAGGTCATGGTGGGAGACAAGAAGAGCGGGGATGTTAAGAAGGCCACTGACAAGGCTCAAAGCATGGGTGTGAGTGTGATCAGGCCCCTAAGGATCTCCAAGACTGTAGGGAGCCAAATCTTAACCTTCAAGCTCAGGAAACACGCATACGGTGCACTTGCCCTAGCCAAACTTGAACCTGTCCCTTACTTACTTGTTATATAATCTCCAGGAAAACCAGAACTCTCCAAATTTAGATAGAATCAACAGATAATTTCTTTCTTTCTTTTTTTTTTTTGAGACAAGGTCTCACTTTGAAGTTCGGGTTGGCCTTGAGCTCTGCCTTGAACTCACAGCAATCCTCCTGCCTTTGTCTCCTGAGTGCTGGGACCACAGGCCTGAGCCACCATGCCCGGTATTGTGGTTTGGGGTTACTGGGGATCAAACTAAAGACCTTATTCTTGTAAGGCAGGTGGTGGAACCACTGAGCTAAATCCCGGCCTCATACTGTAATTTTAAATACTGACTGGGTCATGAAAAGTAGGTAATTAAACAGAAAAATTCTTTTTACTGAATTATTAAATGTAACATATAACTGAATATTGATGACAGAATAGGTTAGGTCATTGCAACTTCTACTGATAACTAATCATTAGCATTAATATTGTCACCTAATTTTAGCTATTACCCAAGAGCAGCTGTCCTCAACCAAGATATGTCCTTTGTGAGGTGTGTCACAAGTCATTTGTTATTGATAACAGTTACTGAGGTTTTAAAATGAATGGCTTGTTAGACATTAGAGCAAACATCAAATGATCTGTCTAATGAAGTCACCCAAGGACATGGGTCTCACTGGCATTTCTGTGAGCCTGTGAAGAGGCAAAGATTCGAGTAGCTGAGCAGGAAGGGTCTATAGCCTGTATCTTTTATCTGTGCCAAAACCCTCAACCTCAGTGTGGTCATGAATGTCATTTAACCCAGATACTCTAGGGGGTGTGATAATAATGGAAACTACAAAATACGTGATTCAAGGAAGGCTAGTTCTGTCCTAGACCCCTGGGTTAGAGGCTGATAAAAAACTCTCCTGCTTCTTGCTTACTTGTCTGGACTAAGAGATGATAATTAATGTTTCTGGGGGCCAATGACTTTGTAATTATTTGATAATTAGACATCTTTCTTGAACCCTTGTGTGCAAAAGGCTCCCAGAGGAGAGTGCCTGCATGACCAGGAAGATATGTTTCCTGGGTTACTGGGTAAGCATCTAAGACAAGTAAAGTGAGACATCATTCAACCAAAGAATAAAGCAGTGAGAAGTAACAATGGGCTCTCTACTGAACTCTTTTTATGATCCATAATATTACATATCTATCAGGTGCTGTAAATTTAGTTAATCACTACAACCCTCTTCTGAAGTACCTATCATTGCTCCTGTTTTACAGATATGCCTCACTGTGGTTAAGAACCTTGCTTAGTGCACTTTGAGTGACATCTCATGACCATCTCTTCACACATAACTCAGGTCCGTAGCCAGTGATAGCCGAGGTGAGGCGGAGGCAAAGGAAGTGAGTATAAAGCTGGTGCTGCTTCTTTCCTGGAGCTCCTGCAAAGACTTGGGACTACTGATGTGCTACAGAGCATTGGGTTGTGGGAGGACTGTGGAGCAGTGCAGCTGAGGGATGTGGAGAGAGCGGCCACTCCCACCACATAATGTCTTCCGGTGGGCCCAGTTCCCACCTGTAGCAGACAGTGGGGACAGTGACTGACTTACAGTACTGGCCTTTCTGCCAGATGTGGAATTGGAGGGAAGGGGAAGAAGCTGAGAAAGAGACTTGGTGGACATTGACTGAAACAATAATTTCTAAGCTAGGTTTAAAAATAATACAGGACTTGGCCAAACGTGGTGAGCTAGACAGGTTTGGTTTTCTTGTTGTCAGGTGGGAGTGAAAGCTTGTCAGAGAAGGAGGTGCAGTTAAAAATAAGAAGAGTCTCGTGTTTTCACATAACCAATTTGTGATTGTCCACTTCATAACCTTTGCACTAGATGTGTTAAATCCACAGTGAGGCAGTTATTGAAAATCAGACTTTGTTCAAAAGAATATGTTTTCCCAAAAGCATCCAAAGACATCCTTAAAAAGCCCAGTTTGAGAGAGGGCTGAGCTGAGAGCAGTATGGAAAGTGTACTGTGGCTATGAAGCAGGTCCATCCCTTCCAGTAAGGAGGAAGGGTGATCAGGGAGAGAAGGAGAAAGG
This sequence comes from Petromus typicus, assembly GCA_004026965.1. Taxonomy (NCBI): domain Eukaryota; kingdom Metazoa; phylum Chordata; class Mammalia; order Rodentia; family Petromuridae; genus Petromus; species Petromus typicus. Next base: position 449 of record PVIR01032858.1, on the reverse strand, counting down.
CAGGAGACCTGGCATGAAGGCCTCGCTCTGCCTTCTCTTTTTGTGACTGAGAGTCCCTAGTGGGAATGGATGGTAGAAATAACCAGAGGACTTTAGGAAAGTCCTGAGGAGTAATCTTTCACTATTACTAGGAATTGGGCTCTAAAAGATGAGATCAGTTCTACAAAATAGAGGAGGTTATTATGATTGTGACTATTTTTTGTTTGTGCATCTGGGTCATAGGAGGCAGGTGTGTTACCTCTTGCAAGTATTTAGTGGGCCTCCCAGTTGACGGTTTACATGTCCTTGCTGAACTCACGCATGAGTACGTGACTTGCTTTGGCAGGAGAAGTGTGAACAGAAATGGAGTACGTCTCTTTTCAGGCAGGAGCATTAAGAAATATATCTGGTTGTGCTTTTTATTTTTATCTTTATCTGGTACAGCGACTAAAACATATGCTGAGATGATG
>PVIR01032857.1:0-18328 GCA_004026965.1 Petromus typicus | reverse complement strand
CTCCATGGCCACACCCAGGTGCCTCCTGGGGGTGGTGGGGCAGGTCACTGTGCCGGACACCGCAGAAAAGTCCAGTAGAATGAACACCAGGGGTGGAATATAGGGAAAGCTCACAGGCTTTGTGTAAAATGGATGAGGATTGGAGTTTCCGTTCTTCTACGTGCTAGCTGCGATGTGGGGCGTCACTCCGGGCTGAGTTCCTTCATCTTAACAGTGCTTCTGAAGCACTCACTCCTACCTGCCCCAGCCCTGGAACTCACTCAATTAGCAATAAATGCTGCTATTATTACAAAGTGCAAGGCATGTTTCCTTAGGCACCTCACCATTATAATTCTGCCCTTCATCAGTTAATATATAATCTTGTAGAGTATATGACATTATTACTATCAACATAGGTTCCTTCTCTGTGGGAACATAAAATAATCTAATTTAAGTAGAGGTAACACATGAAAAGCACATAACACTTTAGTTTCATGAGGTAAAAAGTACACAATAGAGCTCCCAACACACCATGTCAGTACATATCACATTCTGAATTTAAGTTTGTACCCAGAGTCTAGACGAGATAGAATAGTTTGTATTAGCTGGGAATTGGAAGTTATCTTGCTGCTGACCTTTTGTGGAATTTACCCATCTTCATCCTCCAATTTGTGAGGTGTGCAGGCCAGTTCCATCTGGTAGTTGAAGGCCAGGGGTCTATGCTTTATTTCCTTCATTCTTCAGTAACACCAATGAAAGCTATTCACTATAGAACAACTGATTAGTGAGTAACATAATAGGATGATCCTGACCTGGTAACATGACTGCTACAGTATTGGTGGGTCCAGTAGTCACAACCTCTCCAGGTGTAGGAGAGTTTGTAGGGTGCCTTTTAATCCACACTTGGACACCACATCTAACAGAAGGATTGGAGGTGGAACCAAAGCCTCCTAGCCTAGTTGTTATATTAGGAGTTTTTTCTGTTTGCTTCCATTGGGCATCTGTAAAGGGCACAAATAAGAGTTGGGCAACCCGTTCCTGAGGCATAAAGAGTAACAGTACAAAGATTTCCTTTACATATTCATAATCTGTTATTCCTCCCAACACCTGTATTCCTTTAGCTGCAAGGCTAGATCTAGCTACCATCTGCCCAAAATGTCCTCGAGGTATTTGGATATTCAATCCTGTTGCAACCTTTATTTGTTTTCCAGGATCTAGCCAGAACTCAGAGATAGTTTTTAAATCATTTCCAGCAAAGCCTAAAGTTCTTTTATAAGGAAGCTGAGCACTTGGATGTAAAGACCATCACTTCACAGTGCTATGAACTACTCCTTTTCTTATTTGTAAATTTGGGGTTATCATCCTAGCTAAGGGAGTGGATCCTCCTAATGGTCAATTATTTAATTGCTGTAATGCCAGAAACAAATGATCCTTCCAGTTATTATATGTATGTTTCCCAATTTTCCCTATTTTTCCTTTAATAATCCATTCATTCATTCTAATTAACTCAGCTGTTTGTGGGTAATAAGGGATATGATAAATCCACTCTATCTCATGTTCTTTACAATACAAATGAACTTTCCCTTGAAATGTGATCCATTACCACTTAGAATTTGTATAGGAAAACCACAATATAAGGTAATAATGTCCAAAGTTTTACAAGTATTTTTCCAGGTAGCATGCTCATATGCACAGGTGATCAGGAATCCAGAATACATGTCCACACAAGTACATATATATCTGCATCCTCTGGACACACGTAAGGGGCCAACATGATCAATTTGCCAAATCTGAACAGACACTTTCCTCTGGGATAATTCCACAGTAATCTTGGGGATTTTTAAAAATAATGTTTCAATTGACAAGTAGTTCATTCATCTTTTGCCTGTTTTAAACATGACAAGGGAATATCAATCCTGCGATCTTGTGCCCACTTGTGCATAGCAGCAGAGCCCAAATGTCCTGATTGTTGATGCACCCATCTCGCCAAAACCAGGTAGTCAGGTTGATCTTTTACTTGTGAATTATGGATCTTGGCTAAGGAGTCCACATGTTCCAGCAAGTCTTTAAACTCTAAATGTTCATCTACATAGAAAACATTTACTAATTAACTAATTACATTAGTATGTATTACTAATTACATACTGATGTAATTAATACATATTAATTACATTAGTAATCTGCACAATTCCCCAAATTTCTTTTCACAATTCAATTTTCCAAATCTCTTTATCTTGAATTTTCCAATCATTTTTCTGCCATATAGGCATTCAAGTAGCTAAACCATTCACTACAGCCCAGGAATCAGGGAAAATATGACATTGTTTTTCTTGCTCATATACCAAGGCTTGATATACAGATTGTAATTCAACAAATTGTTTGATCTTACCTTTTCCAGTGGTTTCTAATATAACAGTAGTACTAGGATTTAAAGCAATAGCTTTCCAATATCTATCACGACCAATATATTTAGCAGTCCCGTCCCTGAACCATGTATGTTGTTTTTGCTTACCAAAACAGAGGCTATTTTAAGGCTTTAAACTACAAATTGATATCTCCCCTCAGGTAAATTTAAAGACAATCTCTTTAAGATATCTATTTCTATAAAATATATTCAGGTATTGGCACTACCACTACTGTATATTCCTTCTTGGGTAATTGCTTTATTTAAAAAAATAACTTTATTTACTTTGCAGAGTTTTCTTTTTCACCCAACCTTGTAATCATTATTGGGGTACCATATTTTAAAATTTCTGGGGGTCCCCATAAATCAAAGAGACCTCTTCCCTGGTGTCATTTAATGCATCAGTTAAAGTAGTAGATGTAGTTTCTCAATAAATTGTGAGAGGAACATGGGGACGATATTCCTGGTGCCTAATTTCTTTCACTTCATGCATCAGAGTTTGACCCCTCCCCTATTCAAATTTCATCAGTATCATCCCAAATATCACCATTCCACTTGTCAGTGTCCCAGATCAATTTAGCACAAGGTATTACTGCATGTACCTTTTCCTGATTCATTCTTGTTTTTTCTTTTTATATTTATACTGGGCACAAGGAACGGCAGCTTTCTCCGCTACAGTTTGATAGGTTTGTGCCTGATCTCCCAAAGTATAGTTCTGAGACTGTAACATGGCCAATTTTTCCTGCATATCTGGCACTGTGGTATGTGGTACTGATTACTGGTGGGCGTGAGTCACGACGCCCAACTTTGTTGTATGTGGTTACCAGGGACTGAATTCAGGACCTTGTGCTTGCAAGACAGGTGCTGGACCACTGAGCTAAATCCCCGGCCCCTTATAGAGACATTTTTGCTTGCATCTAGGGCCCACCTGCATAATCCAGGGTAATCTCTCTGTCTCAGAATCTTTAATCCAATCACGGTGGAAAGCTCCTCATTTTGCCATATGGTAACAGTCACAGGTTTTAGCGCTTAGGACACGGATATCATTGAGAAGTGGTCATTATTCAGCTTAGCTCAGTAAAAGAAAAGAATGTCCATATGAAAGTGGGGGAGCAGAGCCAAGAGGACTCAGAAATGAACTTCCATAATTTAGCAGTGTGCAAAAGCAACAGAAGAGGGAGCTCTGGCACTGGAGAAACTGCTCTGAACCCCATAGCCTTCCCAAAGGTCAGGAAAACTAGTTTGATATAAGGAAGAGCAACCAAAATGTACCATACAGTATTGCTACAGAAATGAAAGAACAAGAGTGCCAGAAACATGTGCTCACGGATCAGATCAAAAGTACAGCCACCATCTTGAACAAGCTCAAAAACTTTAAGAAAATGACACAAGATAATGAAAGATTAACATAAGCAAACACTACTAGAAAAACTTAGAAATGATGTGAGACCTCCAGAAATGTCTGTAAATAAAAGAAAAAGTCATTTCAGAACAGAAGATTAGACTACAAAGAACACAAAGCAAATAAATACAATACATGCTGTCTTAAGACAAGTAAAAGGAAGGAGAAACCTCTTTAAAGAAATAAGAAAGAGGACTGGAGATTTAGCTCAGTGGTTCTGGCATCTGTCTGACAAGTGTAAGGTCCTGGGTTTGATCCCTGGTATTATATACCACAATGCTGGGTGTGGTGATTCACGCCAGGCGTGGTGGCTCATGCCTGTAATTCTTGCACTCGGGAGGCAGAGGCAGGAGGATTTCTGTGAGCTCGAGGCTTGCTGGGCTACATAGTGAATCCAGGGCCAGCCTGAACTGCAAAACGAGGCCTTGTCTCAAAGAAAAAAAAAATACCATACCATAAATCATAAAGATCTCTGAAGAAAACAAAGACTAAGCAAAAAAAAACACCAAAAACTGTAATTCAAGAGAATTTAGCAAGGCATAGTGGTATACATCTGTAATCCCAGTTACTCCAGAGGCTGAGGCAGGATCACAAGTTCAAAGCCAACCTAGGCAACTTAGTGAGACATTGTCTCAAAAAAAAAAAAAAAAAAAACAAGGTTGGGGATGTAGCTCAGTGGTACAGTGTCCTTGGGCTGGATTCTTAGTACTGAAAAGAAAAGAAAAACCTTCCTAGAATTAAAAACATACTAAAGCAAAAAACATTTGAAATTAAATATTGAAAAAAACACACCAGATTCTGTTCTTCATCTGGCAAAGATGGAGTAATAGGAACCAGATTCATGCCCCTGACTGAAACAATTTTTTAAAATGATAAAACATGAAATCATGGTCTTCAAAACACATCAGAGAGTGAAGAGTTGTAGTCCTTGAGAAAAGAGAAACAAGTTATGGACAACAGGACAATTAAAACATTTTTGCCACTATGGATGTGCTACAATAAGAACATTCCTTATCCTTTGAACTATAGGACTGTACCTAATGACAAACATTTCAAGATGTCAGAACTCAAACTTTCTCTTTCTGGGCATGGTGGCTCATGCTTATAATCCCAGTGTTCAGGAGGCAAAGGCAGGAAGACTGCTGTGAGTTCAAAAGTAGCCTGGGCTACATAGTGAGTTCAGGGCTAGCCTGAACTACAAAGCAAGACCCTGTCTCAAAAAAACTAAAATAATAAAACAAAAAACCCTCAAACTTTCCCAGGAAAAAAGCACACTCTATTCCCAAGTTGCCTTTCACAATCAAGGATGCACATGCTGACAGCCAACAGCAGAACTACTCCAAATCCTACCATAAAAACCCTAGTATTCCTCTAGGCTTGGTGTGGTCTCCTCTCCTGACTGTCTTACTATTGCAGCATGCACTTCAATACATTTCTTTCTATACTTACTCTGTTCCTGGCAGATTCTTTTACCTCCCATGTCATCAGCCTTCCATACACTGTCAAGCACAGCACAATTGCAGTGAGCCATACAACATCTCACGCTGTTGATTCCACTCATAGAGCAGAGAAGAGATCCCAGAAAGAGCCCAGTGCTCTCCCTTAGTTAAGGAGAGGACCTAGTAGTTCAAGGAGACTATTAGTCATTTTCCCCTCTGTTAGGAGGAAATATCTGACATCCACAACCTGAAGGAAGAGAAGTTTATTTTGGCTCATGGTTTCAGTGGATTCAGTCCGTGGGTAGCTGGCTCCAAGGCAGAAACATGGCAGAATGGCATGATGGGAGAAACTGTTCAAGACATGGCAGCTAAGAGGCAGGGAGAGAAGAGAGGAGCTGGGGAAGAGAATATACCCTTCTAAGGCCTGCCATCAGTGACCCACCCTTCTAACCAGGCCCCCTTTCTGAACATGAGACTTTGGGAGACATTTTTAGATCTAAACTATAACAGAGACCAAGGTAGCTGGTCTCTGACCAGGGCAGGGCACCAGAGAGGAGAGCTACCTAGAGAAGCAATGAGTTGAGTTTGGCAGCAGGTCTCACTTTGAGCTTTCAGCTGAATATTCCTCAGCTCATGCACATGAGAACCCAAGGCTAGACAAAGAACCACCAGAAAAGAGTAGATAGAATCATTTTGGAAGTGCACAAGGGGTTGGAAATAGTCACTGTTTGCAGCAGCTAGAACGGAAAGCCTCCTAACCCACAGGGGATTGAGTCCAGCACTTAAAAGGCTTTACCTCAGCAATAAGGACAAAATTAGCCCTAGGCTAAATGGTGCTCTGGTCCAAACTTGAAAGCAGACTCTTGAAAGGATTAATGTGTTTTCCAATAAATTAACTCTGTCTCAGAATACAGCATAATGATATTTATAGGTATGCCTAACTCTTCAGCCTCAATCAAGCAAGTAAAACTCACAATGGCTCTCATACAACAAAAATAATCAACTGTGTTGGCACATATCTATAATCCCAGTGTTCTGGGATAATGAAGCAGGAGGACTGTTAGTTCCAGCCCAGCCTGAGAAATTTAGCAAGTTAGCAAGACCTTGTCTTAAAATTCTAAAAATAAATAAATAAATAAATAAATAAAAAGGGTTGGAGATGTAGCTCAGTGAGATAGTTCTGGGTTCAACATCTAGTATCAGAAAAAAAAAAAAAGCATACAAAGAACCAGGAAAACATTGTCCATAATTTAGAGAAAAACCAATCAATCAAAACATACCCAGAAATAAAATGACACAAATTATAGAATCAATAGCCAGGATAATTAAAAGCCACTGTAACTTTATATCACATATTCAAAATCTAGGTTAAGCATATTAAGAGAGAGTTGGAAGATTTTTTAAAGTCTCAGAACTTGTAAACATGAAAAATACATTGGGTGATATTAATGACATTAGACATTACACAGAACATGACTAGGAAACTTGAAGACATTGTAATAGAAACTAGCCAGATTGAAATGCAGAAGGGAAAAAGACTAAAACAATGAGCAAAGCATCAGTCATGGAATAAATTCAACTTGCCCACTATATGAGATGTGGTCTAGAGTCCTTTGTGTTTTTGTTAGGTGTGATCAAAAATACTGTGAATGCCTCTGCCAAGTGCCAGCCAACAAAAAAGCAGTTTGGGCCAGGGATTTAGCTCAGTGGTTCCAGTGCCTGTCTTGCAAGCGCTGGGTCCCAAGTTCGATCTCTGGTAACCACATACAGCAATGCTGAGTGTGTTGACTCATGACTACCAGCAATCATTATCACATACCACAGTACTGGGTGTGGTGTGGTTCATGCCTGTAATCCCCAGCATTTGAGGCTGAGCTCAGGACCGGTCTGAACACAAAGATAAAAAAACTAAAGAAAAATGTAAAAAGCAGGCTCATAAAGACATTACTGCATGTCTTCTTCCACCTGTTCACCAAATCTCACACTGGGTGACTTCTAGCTCTCCCCCCGCTCACTGTGAGCATGGAAGGTAAATGCTTTAAATGGAATCGGGGGTCAGGGAGTTAGCTCAGTGGTTCCGGCACCTGTCTTGCAAGCGCAAGGACCTGGGTTCGATCCCTGGTTAACCACATACAATACTGGGCATGGAGACTCACGCCCAGCAGCAACCAGTACCACATACCACAGTGCCGGGCGTGGTGGCTCATGCCTGTAATCCCAGCACTCGGGAGGCAGAGGCAGAAGGATTGCTGTGATGTGAGTTGGAGGCTGAGCTCAGGGCCAGCCTGAACCACAAAGCAAGACCCTGTGTCAAAAAACCTTTAAAAAATGGAATCAAGGGCTGGGGATTTAACTGAATGGTTCTGGCACCTGTCTTGCAAGCGCAAGGACCCGGGTTCAATCTCTGGTAACCATATACCTATACTGGGTGTGGAGACTCATGCCCAGCAGCAACCAGTACCACATACCACAGTGCCGGGCGTGGTGGCTCACGCCTGTAATCCCAGCACTCGGGAGACAGAGGCAGGAGGATTGCTGTGATGTGAGTTTGAGGCTGAGCTCAGGGCCAGCCTGAACCACAAAAGTGAGACCCTGTCTCAAAAAACCTAAAAAAAAAAAAAAAAAAAAAATGGAATCAAGGCATTGAAGCAGCTACGATAGTGCAACTGTAGACACAAAAAAGGACTTCCAGACCTGCTTCAGTAAATGGCAAGAACAATAGGTTGAATTTGTTGGAAACAGAGGAGAGTATTTTGAGGGAGATTAATGGTAATGTGTCATTTCCTATAACAAATATTTAACCTAAACATTCAAAGTATGTTATAATCACTCCTTGACTGTGTGGGTGAGAGTACGCAGCGGTGGAAGGAATAAATGAGGGAGCATAACATGTACCTGAGAAAACCCAACAGGACTGACCCACATGGAGTCATGCTTACAAATTATTAGAAAAGTAAGTCATTGTAATATTTGATAGCAATCTTTTATGCCAGAATAAAGTGGAGTAACAGGATGTACCAAAACCAAAATGTGAGCCAAGAAATTTAGACCAAGCAAAACTATCTTTAAACTTGAAAGGAATTGGACAAATTGTTCTCAATCTGCAAGAACTCAAAGCGCTATCGTCTTCATAAAATCTTCTCATGGAATCTATTAAAGGACAAACTTTAGAAAATGAAAATTACTGTCACTGACATAAGCAATGATGGTAGATATTGAACTAAGAGCTAAAGCAATACCAGTAAGAGAGAAATGTTAGTGTGTAATGGCTCAGGTAAGGCAGCTATAGTACAACTATGAAAAAACATTGAGACAATGGCGGAGAATACATTCACATTTTTAAATTATTCTCAGTGATCGTATCAGCAGCACTAGTATTATTATTTTGAGACTCAGTAGTGTAGGTGGCCAAAAAGGAGTTGACAGAACAGGCCTCAGACCACTGTCCTGTGAAAGGATTCTTCAACAGGTAGCGCTAGGCTGGTGCCTACAAACAAATGTGAGTTCAGGAGAGGTCCTGCCCTTACCTAACTGATGAGGGTTGTTTGCCATGTCTAGATAGTGCCGATGGTGCCAGTTTTCGTGTCGTAACACTTCTTAGTTGGGCATGGTGGCTGGAGTATTAAAAGTTTCAGCCCAGGGCCAGGGATATAGCTCAGTGGTTCCGGTGCCTGTCTTGCAAGCACAAGGGCCTGGGTTGGATCCCCGGTAACCACATACGATACTGGGTGTGGAGACTCACCCCAGCAGCAACCAGTACTACATACCACAGTGCCGGGCATGGTGGCTCACGCCTGTCATCCCAGCACTCGGGAGGCAGAGGCAGGAGGATTGCTGTGATGTGAGTTTGAGGCTGGGCTCAGGGCCAGCCTGGACTGCAAAGCGAGACTCTGTCCCCAAAAAAAGAGAGACAAAAAGGCCCAAGACAAAATATACTTTTAAAGTCTGCAAAAGCAGCTTTTAGTTTGCTGATGTGCTATTTTTGGTTGTTGTTGTTTGTTTTGCACTGGGGAATGAACCCGGAACCTTCACACTGAGCTATCGCTTCAATTCCTTTTTTCTTTCTTTCTTTCTTTTTTTTTTTTGTTTTGTTTTTTTCTTTAATTTTTTTTTCAGTTTTTTGAGACAGGGTCTCTTTTTGTAGTTCAGGATGATCCTGAACTCAGCCTTGAACTCAGCAATCTTTCTGCCTTCTGAGTGCTGGAATTATACGTGTGAGTCACTACGCCCAGCATTGTTGTATGTGGTTACCGGGGATCAAACCTGAGACCCTGCACTTGCAAGGCAGGCGCTGGAACCACTGAGCTAAATCCCTGGCCCTCTTTGTTTTTTGAGATAGGGTCCCTCTTGGTAGTTGAGGCTGGCCTTGAGCTCACTATGTAGGCCAGGCAAGCCTCGAACTCACAGCAATCCTCCTGTCTCTGCCTCTCGAATGCTGGGATTACAGGTGTATGAATCACCACACCCAGCATTGTGGTAGGTGGTTACTGGGGATGAAATTAGAACCTTGCACTTGCCAGGCAGATGTGAAACCACTGAGCTAAATCCCCAGACCAACCCCTTTTTTCTTAAATTACTTTGAAACAAGATCTCACTAAGTTGCTAAATTGTCAGGATGGGCTCAACCTTGCAATCCTCCTGCCTCAGCCTCCCTGAATACCAGGATTATAGGCTTGTACCACTACACTCAACTGCCAACTGTGTTAAGGCAGAAAAAGGAACCCAACGATGCTCAACAACCACGCCACAAACCAGGCAACCCGACAGGAGATTTTATTAAAGGGATGCAGCTCCCACAGTGGGAGCCTCAGAAGCCGAGGAGGACAAAGGGAAGAAGAGAGAGAAAGGAAGGAAAGGAAAGAGAAAGAGAGAAAGAATGAGAGACGTGCAGAGAGGAGAGAGAAGAGGAAGAGAGATAGAGCAGGGCGGGGCGGGGGGATCCAGGGACTTAATATGGGCCAAATTTGCACGCTTGGGCCAAACAGACAAAGGGATTCTCCTTGATAGGTGAGTTTTAAAGGTAACTTGGGCCTGAGTGGCTGGCCTGAGTTAAATCATAGCCTAGGCGAGGGAGTGACTGCTATGTTGTCCCTCCTGAATTTGGGCATTTATGGGAAGGTGGGGCCTGAGTTTTAAGAGGTATGGCCTTTACAGTAAAAGGGAACAGAACCCAGTAGAGGGTTTTGAGTAAAGAGTTTTTGCCAGGGCCAGGGATTTAGTTCAGTGGTTCCGGCGCCTGTCTTGCAAGCGCAAGGGCCTGGGTTCGATTCCCCGGTAAGCACATACAATACTGGGTGTGGAGACTCACTCCAGCAGCAACCGGTACCACATACCACAGTGCCGGCCGTGGTGGCTCACGCCTGTAATCTCAGCCCTCGGGAGGCAGAGGCAGGAGGATTGCTGTGATGTGAGTTGGAGGTTGAGCTCAGGGCCAGCCTGAACTACAAAAAAGCGAGACCCTGTCTCAAAAAAAAAAAAAAAAAAAAAACCTAAAAAAAAAAAGAGTTTTTGCCAACACCAGAGAGCCATATTGTAAGGTTAGGTAGCTTATACCATTGCAGCTTTTCTAACAAACTAGGCTCTTATTGACAGGAAGAGCCTGACTCGGAGGGGCTGATGGTCTTCCAGCCTAATATACGTCTATTCTGAATGGGCCTATTTGAACTGTCAATCTGACAAGGTAGAAAGACTTTAGAGGAATCCTAATTTGTCCATTGGACCTGGAACAGGACCATCTGACCCTTCTTTGTCTCCTACTAAAGAAAAGCCCCTCTCAGGGGCTTTTCTCAGGCCAGCCACTCAGGCCCAAGTTACCTTTAAAACTCACCTATCAAGGAGAATCCCTTTGTCTGTTTGGAATTTAGTTCTGTGGTTCCAGCGTCTGCCTTGCAAGCACAAGGTCTCGAGTTTGATCCCCGGTAACCACATATCACAATGCCAGGCATGGTGGCTCACGCCTGCAATCCCAGCCCTCTGGAGGCAGAGGCAGGAAGATTGCTGTGAGTTCGAGGCTGGCCTGGACTACATAGTGAGCTCAGGGCCAGTCTGAACTACAAAGCAAGACCCTGTCTCACACACACACAAAAAAAGCCCCTCTCTAGCTTTAAAAAAAAATCTCAGACTCTCAGATTCATAGACAGCTGCTTGGTAGTGACCAAGAGCTGAAACCTAATATGTTCTGCACCATTTCTGCCTTTCCGTGGATTATGCAGAATTGAAAGTTCATCTTGTAAAATAGGCTCAAGTGGAGATATCCTCTGCTGACTGTCAATGATGAAATTGTGGATACTGGCAGGACCGTCTGGGCCACAGATAAATGCCAACAGGAAAGGGCGTGTTTTCAGGAAGCCATCTGAAATCGCACTGCTGAATGACTAAATTCCTGCCTCAGAGACGAACTGCATTCCTACCTCCTGATTCCTTGCAAAAGCCGCCCATGGAGGAGGACACATCACAGCGTGGGACCCTTTCACTCACTCCCAACAGATCCCACTCAGGCCTCCTCGCAGGTGTCTCTGCTCTTGCTTTCTAGATTACTTGCAGTTTTTACTTGTGGACCGGTAGCCTGACTGCTGCCCTACGCTCTCTCCTCCCACACAACTGCTTAGGGATGTAGTTCAATGTAGCTCTCCCAGCAAAGGATTGAATTGTTTTTAGTCTGTTCACTGGACAAGTGATTAGGACAAAAGGAATGGGAGATTGTGGAGACATCTTTTAAAAGTTCAAAAGTTCACGATCCGTCCTGACCAATTCCTGGATGTGATATGTCTTTCTTAGTTGAATTGCATAAAGATGTATTCTTGAGAAAATATTTCTTGCCTTCTTGCACGCAGCCTTTCCAGACTAATCTGAATAAGAATAAAATGATTGGGAAACATGAAGTTATGATTACTGAATGAGACACTGATTTTGTAACAACGAAGAAAAAAGAAAAACCCCAGGGGAGCAGGGGTGTGGAGAGAACGAGCGGAGGGTTTTCTATTTTTTCAGAACTGCATCTGGAAGTTTTCCCTTGTTTCTGTAGAAAAATGCCCCATGCTTCATTCCCAAACTTCCTTGTGTGTGCACTTTGAAATAAAAGCAGTTGCAAAGTTTCCCATCAGCTCCGGCAGTGAGGACGCTAGGACTGTAGGAGTGACACATGCATGTGGCACACAGAACACTATTTCCAGATGCCACCCACACTCATGGGAGCAATGGGCTGATGGCTCAGATAAGTCAAACTAAAGTGACCTGGCCACTTTCAGGATCGGCCTGGGCAGGAGACCCCGGTAGTTGGTACCACCTAACTAACATACAACTTCCTGGGGAAGCCTGACAGCCATACACTTGGTTCCAGAGCTGTCACATGTGCCTGCCCGCATGTACTTACACATGCGCCCAGCTATCCTGACTACACCAGCTCTGGAAGGCATTCGGTTGAGCTTCAACTTATCAGGAAGATTTGGGCTAAGCCTGAACTGACACTGGGAGCCAGGCAAATAGAGATGAGCACAGATACTTAAGAAGGAAGCCCTCCAGGGGGTTGGGGATTTAGCTCAGTGGTTCCGGCACCTGTCTTGCAAGCGCAAGGGCCCGGGTTCGATTCCCTGGAAACCACATACAGTATTGGATGTGGAGACTCACACCCAGCAGCAACCAGAACCACATACCACAGTGCCGGGCATGTTGGCTCACGCCTGTAATCCGAGCACTCGGGAGGCAGAGGCAGGAGGATTGCTGTGATGTGAGTTGGAGGCTGAGCTCAGGGCCAGTCTGAACCACAAAGCGAGACCCTGTCTCAAAAAAAACCTAAAAAAAAAAAAATCAAAAAAGAAGGAAGCCACTTGGCTTCCTAAGATGCATTTTTGAGGTCAATGTGATAGTTTTACCTGGTTAAATCTAGGACTCTGGAGGGTATTAACAGTGTAGTTGAAGTTTACACTGTAACTGGTCTCACCTTGAGGCCGTGCTCCTACTGATAATTTTGCTGTGAGGATGCCTTTACCATCTGGGCATAGTAGTGGACACAAATAGCCCAAGTTCCTCAGGTTGCTGAGGTATGAGGCTCACTTGAGCCCAAGAGTTAGGGACCATCCTGAATAACGTAAGAAAGACCTTGTTACCAAAAACTATGCCTTGGACAATGGTCAAGGGGTAGACCATGCAGAAAGGGGTTAAGATAAGTGTCCCAGGACTGCTATCCTTTTAAAAAGGGCCCTTGGCTGGCAGTGCAATTTGGTTTTTATGAGTGTTCTCAGCATTCCTTCATGGATATGGATGGCTCACCCTATGTGTAAACTATTTGTGTAAATGGTGCTTTTTGCTGCTTACTGGCTTTCACTCTGGGAGCCTGGAACTTTCTTAGCACTAAGCAGAGAGTGCGGGGGGCCAGCCCCCAATAAAGCTCTCAGGCTCTGGATGTCTAACAGACCGGCAAGGCAGAAGTCTCACACATACCCTGATGCAATATCATTGCTAGAAAAGTGTGTACGTCATAATCAAGCCTTCCTGGAAGGGAGACAGCATGCAGATGCCTGTTCACAACGCCCTTCACATTCCATCTGTGCCTTTTTCTCTCCGTGATCCCACTGTATATCCTTAGCCATAATAAATCTTAGGTATGAGTACAGCTATATGCTTAGTGTTCTGAGTTCTAGCACAGATAATCCTGTGAGCCCCCAACACAGTGGAATAAAGTCAGCGAGTAACTGTGAGACATTTCAAGCTTGGAGTTTCTCACTGGCTAGAGAACTTCAAGATACTAACAATTACAATTGATTGAAACTCATCTAATATGTTTAAATTCAGGATTTCAAAAAGATCTTTTAAAAAGGAGTTGGCATGTCTATAGTCTACTTGGAAGGCTAAGGCAGGAGAATAGCAAATTTGAGCAACTTAGCAAGTCTATCTCAAAATAAGAAAACAAAGAGGCCAGGGATTTAGCTCAGTGGCTCCAGCATCTGCCTGGCAAGCAAGGTTCCAAGTTTGATCCCCAGTACCACAATGCTGGGCATGGTGACTCACACCTGTAATCCCAGCTCTAGGGAGGCAGAAACAGGAGGATTGCTGAGAGTTCAAGGTCAGCCTGGGTTACATAATGAGTTCAGGGCAGGCCTGAACTAAAAACTGAGACCCTGTCTCAAAAAACTAAGAAAAAAATAACCTAAAAAAAAGAAAGAAAGAAAGAAAAAAGAAAAATTGACTAGAGATATAGCTTAATGGTAGAGTTCTTGTCTAGCATGCATGAATTCCTGAGTTCAGTCCTCAGAACTGCCTTTGGAGAATAATAGTGAACCAAAGCATTTTCCTCTAAACTGATAAATAAAGAGAAAAGAGTAGTCTTTATCCTTCTTTTCCTAAATGAACTGTAGCAGTAGTAACTAAATGATAAAAATGACAGATGAACAAAAGTATGTTTGTAGAGGTATGGTAATTAATAAATGAAAAAGAATTACTAGAATTTGCCTAGCATTATTCAGCTATCATCAGTTGGTTTATTGGATTTTCTAGGCACTACTCATCTCAGCTGATAATACCACAAAGAATAACAATGTGACATTCTGTGGTCTAGAGGTGAGAAAATGCCACCACCTGTAATCTTACTAAAGTGATCAAGCCTCAACTAAATCTGGCCTCTGCATCTGGCTTCCAATTTGCAGAAAACTCAGAGTCCAGAGAAATACATCAGCAAGATATAGGATGTGGAAAATGCAGACCTGAGTAAGAATCTTTTTTTTTTTTTGAGACAGGGTCTCACTTTGTAGTTCAGGCTGGTCCTGAACTCACTATGCAACGCAGGTTAGACTCAAACTCAGAGAAATCCTCCTGCTTTTGCCTCTTGAGTGCTTGAATTATAGGTGTAAGCCACCATGCCTGGCATTTTGGTATGTGGTTCCTGGGGATCGAACTCGGGACCTTGCACTTACCAGACAGATGCTGGAACTACTGAGCTAAATCTCCATCCCCATAGCTATATTTTTAACAGGCAGGACTAGCCTATAATGTTTAGGGATGCACACTTCCTTTAACTATTAAAAAACATAATGAAGTATTAACATAAAGTCAGGATAGGATTGGAGGGTTAAAGTTGAGTGGATACTATAATTTAAATGGGTCGCTTAAAGTTCATGTATTTGAAACAGTTCCAGTCAAACAGTACTTAGAGATGGAATCTTTAAAACCTTTGGTTGTTTAGTCAGGGTAGCAGACATTCATATTGTACTTTTCTAATGAAAATATTTACTTTAGTGTAACAGTAGCCTGCTGTACCTGTCAGTAGCTGCGATGCAGAATACAGAAAGAGACCTTTGTGTTCACCCATGAGGTACAGCAAGGTGTATACACATGTGTCAAAGGGTCAACCTGTCAACAGGTGAGTTCTACCCATGTAATATGCCATGTTACATTTTTGTATATCTATAATTCATTTTATTAAATGTTTTTTTATTTTTCTTACAGAATGAGCCCAATTCAGTGAAATGTTGGTGAGAATCTATGTTTACAACTTCAGGAGGAGGTTGAAAGTGAGTCATCGGATGACTTGGCTACCAATGATGACTTGGGTTATGTAAGCCAAAGAAGTTGCGACAGTGAGACAGAGTAAGATATGACAGAGAAGTGCAGAAAGAAGACCTTGACTCGGGTGAAAAAGAAAATAGTAATGTAAATAAACATTTGACTAGTTCAAATGCTACAGAATGATTATGTATGCCTGAACAATCCAACTTTAGAACTAGGTAAGAAAACATTATTACGTTCTGGCCTGGAATGAAACCTGTTGGATGGAATGCCAACATTATTATTCAAGTTTGGAAATTTTTTGGAACAGACAATATGCTACAAGTTGTGAAATACACTAATAATGACATCTGAGTTAAACATTCTATGTGCACCAATAGTAATGCTGAAAAATGTATTTATCATAACAACTCACTAACTGAACTATAAGCCTTCATAATAGGGCTTTATCATTCTAATCATCAAAATCTAAAAGATTTGTGGAAAAGTGACAGAAGTGATGTCAAAATTTTTAGAACAATGACTCAAGAGATTTGATTTCCTTCAAAATTGTCTACCTTTTGATGACAAAAAGAAACATTTTGAAGACCCACCAAGAAAGAAAAAAAATCTGATAGTTGGCTACTATTCACTTATTTTTGAAAGTTTTGTTTCAAATTGTGGAGCAATTTATACACTGTCTTAATACATGATAATTGTTAAGCAACTTGTATTATTTCATACTGGTTGTAGTTTTTGACAATATATACCAAATAAACCTTCCAAATATGGTATAAAAATATATGCCCTGGTAGATGCAAAGACATTTTACACGTTGAATTTAGAAATTTAGCTGCGTGTGTTGGCTCACATTTATAATCCCAGCACTTGGGAGGCAGAGGCCAGAGGATCGCTGTGAGTTCCAGGCTCACCTGGGCAACATAGTGAGCTCAGGACCACCTGAACTACAAAGCGAAACCCTGTCTCCAAAAGAAAGAAATTTATCCTGGAACTCAGCCACCAGTTCTTTATTTATGTAATAATAAGCTGTATGACATTGTGAACAGATTTATTGCACCTATTTCAAATAATAACCAAAATGTCATATTCAACAATTGGCTCTGGGCATGGTGGCTCATGCCTATAATATTAATCCTGGGGAGGTTGAGGCAGGAAGATTGTCATGAGTTTGAGGCCAGCTTGGGTTACATAATGAGTTCAAGGCCAGCTTGAATTACATAGAGAGACCCTGTCTCAAAGCAAACAAAAAATTAGTTTACTAGTTACCCATTGACACCGCATTTGCTAAAATGACACCAGTAGACCAGTGCAGGAACTGTGCAAGAGCTAAGCAGAGATTCCTGAAAAGATGTTGCAAGATCACAACAGAGACATATATAGTACAATCTTTGGATTTCAGAAAGACATAACACTGACCTCACATATGGTGAAGAAAAACAAGTAGTACAATACTATCAACATTACATCACAACGATAAGATTTCAGGTGAAGCTGAGAGTAGTGATGCGTGTCTATAATTCCAGGAGGGAGGAGGAAAAAAAAAAGAGAATACTTTGTGGTACTGGGGATCAAACTCGGGCCCTTGTGCTTCAAGGTAGGTGAAATACCACTTGTGCTAAATCCTTGGCAAGACCCCAGTTGAATACTTTTGCACATAAGAGAGGAAGAAGTGTTGTAAGGAGGGAAGAGGTTGGGGGAAAAAAGAATCAAGCTATACTATGTACAGGTACAAATTCCTTACAATGAATGTAATCATTATACATATCTAAAGTGTAACAATAGAATGAATTTTTAAAATATGACTCATAAGATTTCAGTTTTTGGTAGACAGAGGCTGCAGACAGAACACAGATGGTGTTGATTAAGCCTAGCAAGCCAGCAGTAGAATTATGGTAGGGTAGTGGAAAATCCAAGTGAAGCTGCACCTTTTTATTTTTTGAGACAGAGTCTTGCTTGTAGTTCAGGCTGGTCCTGAGCTCACTATGTAGTCCAGGCTAGCCTTGAATTCACAGTGATCTTCCTGCCTCTGCCTCTCAAGTGCTGGGATTACAGGTGCAAGTCACCATGCCTGTCATTGTGTTATGTGGTACTGATTGCTGGTGGATGTGAGTCTCCACCCCTGGCATTGTTGTATGTGGTTACCAGGAATGAACCTGGGCCCTTGTGCTTACTATGCAGGCGCTACAACACTGAGCCAAATCCCTGGCCCAGGCCTACACCTGTAGTTGCACTAAACTTTAGGATGCTTCTGGTTTCTGTCTGTGAGTCTAAGACCTGATTATTCATCCCACAACACTGCAAGTATCTCCTGTCAGCTTGGACTCAGCTCCCTGACCTCCTAATGGCTTCAGCTCAGCTGCACCTCACTCTGAGTGTGGGAGCTGCTAGACAGAACCAACTGGCAGCTTCTCTGAGTTCTGAGTCCAGTTAGCCCTTTTGCAAAATAGCACCTGGCCTTCTCCTGAGGGATGTCTGAATTAGAAGTACTCACCAGCTCCTACAGTCTGCAGCATTGACTTCTCTGTATCACTGATGCATTTGGAATTCAGCCACCTCTCCCATGCCTTGGGCCAGGGCTCAGTGTGAAAACACCACTTGCCTGCC
>PVIR01032856.1:0-18338 GCA_004026965.1 Petromus typicus | reverse complement strand
TGAGCTTTATTAAAATTAATAGGACAGCTTTGACCTCTGTAGTGGGTAATTAGTAAGAAAAAGATAGCAAGACTCAAGCAATTAGAAAGACAAAGACAAGTAATAGGAGGAAATTCAGGACTTGAACTTCCTAGGTAGAGTGATTAACATAAGAATCACACACTTGCCCTTTAGGCAATCGTTAAACTACCTATGCATAAATCCCACCCATGGTTTTACTCTCTTTACCAAAGGACAAAAGAAAGTCACCCCCAGAAGAATCAAAGTTAGAAAAACAAGCCGGGGAACCAATCAGATTCTAGGAGCAAAGGAGACAAGGATCTCAATAAAATGGAGCTGCAGGCTTTCCAATATGATTTGTCCAGAATAGCTGTCAGTAGTCTTTGTTCTCTCTTTCTCTCTCTCCATTTCTCCACCTTAAATAAACCATCTTCTTTTACTGAGAGTGAGAGAGAGAGAGAGCAAGAGATAGAGAGAGCAAGAAAGAAAATCAAAAGCTCTTTAGACTCTCCAGAGTCCTAAATAACTATGCCAGTGTAAAACTACTGGGAAGAAGGTACCCATTTTAAGGATATTATTCATATAGACATAACAGAATATAAATATTAACAATGCTTGTCCACCAACACCTTATTGGAGAAGTAAATGTTCTAAATTCAGGTCATCTCTTAGACCACTTGCCTACCTAGCTCCATTGGAGTAGCCCATTGCTTCCTGGAAATTCCATCCCAAAACAAAATGCAAATTAAAACAACACTAAGATTCCATCTTAGTTCTCATCATTAAGTCAAATATTAAGTGGTGATAAGACTGTGAGGGGAAAAAGGAGCCCTTCTATACTGTTATTGAGAATGTAAACTAGTAACAACCACAATGGAAATCAGTATAGAGATTCTTCAAAAATCTAAGCATAGAAATTCCATTTGATTCAGCTGTTCTCTTAGTTGCTACCTGGATGTTAAAAGACATATTACAGTGATGCATACATACCCATGTTTATGGTAGCACAATTCATAACAGATAAGTCTTGAACTCAATGCATAAAGAAAATGTGATATTTATGTACAAGAGAGTACTACTATTGTACAAAGAAAGATAATTGCAATCACTAGGAAAATGAATGCAACTTGAGATCAAAATATAAAGAGAAATAAATCACACACAAACTTAAATATCACATGATTTGTTCTATATGAGAAAAACAAAGTATAAGTAAAGAGCAAGAGATAGAAAACAGGAAGGTGGATCTTCTGCAAATGATCAAAAGAAAAGGTTGAGGGAGGGCAGGAAAAGGAGTTAAAAAGATGTTTTGTTTACATGTACTTGTAGAGCTCAGCCTGACTAACTTAACTCCATTTTGAATAAGGCCTAGCCCTGATCTAAAGTCCCCATCTCAAGAAATGCCCCAAATTCCTTAGAACATGAGTAACTGCCAACCATGTCATTAGCAAAAGCCAATCACTAGGGCAGCAAGGCCTCTGTTATTTCCTTGTGACTGCTGACTGTTTCCCTTCATGTCCTGATAAAGAGGTTACTCCTTGAGACAAAGTACGCCCTGACTAGCCAATACCTAAACCCGCCCCCCCCTGCATTCTTTTCAAAATCTTAGCCTATCCGATGACCCTATGTCTTGAAACACCACTCTCCCAATCCCCACCATTAATATCCGACCCTCCCAGGGCTCGAGGCTCTGGCATCCTGATTTAGAGAGTCCCTGCTGGAGCTTGAATAAACCCTCCTGTAGTTACATCGGAGACGGCTCCTGTTGTTTTTTGGGGACCCCATAATCTGAGCATAACAGTACTAATCTCCGAAATGAATGCATTCATTATGTATTGCAAACATATTAACACCATTTAAAAAAAAATAAAATAAAGGCAAAGCGGGATCCTAATTTGCCTCACGATGGGTTAGTGTCTTGTGGTAGCACTTTCTTTGGTGGGTCAGTAGATGGCAGTATGTCTGAATCCAGTACTTAAGGAGGGGGAAAGCTTTTGTGTTTTCTAAGAAAATGAAGGTTTTGAGAGCTGTGAGACAGCATGGGGGCTAGTACGTGGGCCAGGCAACTTGATCTTTATTTCTGGCTCTATTCCTGAATAAATTTATCTGAATAAATGGAGACCAGCCACTTAACTTTTGTGTTCCTTGTTTTCCTGACCTTGAATTAGAATACTCTGCCTCTTCCTCTCTCCCTCATATGCACATTGTGAATCTAATCAGGCTTTAGAATTTCCATTCTTTGAAGAAATACTCTTTATGAATTTGCTATGCTATTTGTAATGTGGGTGGCAAAAGTGGTCTGGGTGGTTCATCTGGGATGTGAAGTAAATAAATACAGAAGGAACTTGCAAAAAAGACCTTCTGTATTTTCTTGCCATAAAATGTTGGTTTATTTTGGTTTTAAGTAGCAACATTGTATCTCTGGGTACAAAATAACTACTGTTATTTGGAACTAAAATAACTTCTTCAAGGCCATGGAACCTGACAATTATGACAGAAAGCCAATAAGCCCCTGGCAGTGTCCCAATTTACATATCAACTGTTCACTCTAAGTACAGATTCAGTCAGATATAATAATTTTCACTTCTGCCTGCTGTTCAGCAAGAGAAATTTTATTTTGGCATTTCACTCCAAAGCTGGCACTTTGATAAATGTGAAATGAAATTGTAAATAGGGATTATCATTGAATTGCTGAAGGGTATGACTTGACTGTTCATGGAGATAATCAGTTCCACCTAAATGTAAAATCCTGTATCTAAACATACCTGCAGATGCATGCATCAAGTTGGGTCATGATGAGATCATATTTGGGAGAAAAAACCCTGCCAACCTGGCTCTGGCCATATTCACTGCTGAGATTCTCTTTGGGAGCCTTGTTACTTGGAAGATGGCAGTGTGGATCAAAAAGGGATAGGATCAGAAATTCTATTTCTAGACAGCTGGATTCTGACAGAGAAGAGCGGTGTATCTTGTGTAGACTCATATGTAAGCTAGTCTTCCTGGAAGTAGCAATCTACCTTCTCTATTGAAAGAAAGATGATAAAAGTAAATGAATGTTATGATTTGAAGACACACAATATTGCATTACATTTCTAGAAAATAGCTTGCCTATTAGTAGGCAGAGAAACATTTGATGTCAATTCTTGGAGAATACTCATTTGGGAAAGCTTTTCCAGTACTAGCATACACTATGAAAATGTTGGTGAATAGAAAGGCTTTTTGGAAATCTCTTGTAAAACACAATTCAACACAAACTAATTCTGTGGCATGTTGTCTGCTTTATAAGAGATGCCTTTCTAGTAGGATAGTGAATGGTTTTCAAGCTTGAATTTCAGAAGGTGAATTTTTTATTCAAATATGCATAAGCATTAAAAATATGTTCAAGAAAATGTCACATCAATCTCAATTTCAAAAATAGCAATTATGTTGCTTGATTTTCACATTTGACACTGTTCAGACTAAACTGATATCCCTAGAATTCTAAATGCCTGTGATCTCAGGTTCATGATGCATTCTATTTAAAGTAGAAAAATTAACTGAATTTTAGGAATATTATTTCTTCATTTTAAGGACATAAAGGTCAAAGAATACTGCTTGAAGCTAACAAACAATCATAGTGATGTAAAGGTGTTATGTTGTATTAGCATACTATGGAATAAATATACTTGGATGATTCAGTAACTGCCAACAAGATGGATTCAAAACACAAAACGTTTTAAGGTAGAAGTTTTATTAGAAACGCAGATTGGTTGGGCTGGGGATTTGGCTCAGTGGTTCCGGCGCCTGTCTTGCAAGCGCAAGGACCCTGGTTCGATCCCAGGTAGCCACATACCATACTAGGCATGGAGACTCACGCCCAGCAGCAACCAGTACCACATACCACACTGCCGGGAATAGTGGCTCACGCCTGTAATCCTAGCGTTCGGGAGCAGAGGCAGGAGGATTGCTGTGATGTGAATTTGAGGCTGAGCTCAGGGCCAGTCTGAACTACAAAGCCGAGACCCCGTCTCAAAAAAAAAAAAAAAAAGAAAAAAAAAAGAAACACTGATTTGTTAATTGGACAAGAAGTAAATTTTTAATCTGTAGGCAATATGCCTTCTTTTTCTTTGAAGCTCCTTATTGAAGGAAATACATGATGCAGGAGAAACAAAGGAATAATTAATAACTAAACATTTTATATACATTTATAAATCTTAAAGTAAGAAAGAACGGGATTCTAACACAATCAAAAGTAAGTAGGTTAACTATCAGGTAGTAAATAATTCTCTTTTAAAAATTTCATTTACAAATTGAAAGTAACACCTTTGTGTTTCTTAATGACTTTGAAGTTCTATTTCAGAAAAAAAATATTGGAAGTATAGTTTGCACAATTATATATATATATATATATATATATATATATATATATATATTACACTTTCTGAATACTGGTTTTTCATATGCAGCTTGTGGCAATCTTATGGTACTTTTATGTGGAAGTCAGAATACTCATTCCAGATCGTTACTGTTTAAAAAAATTATTTATTGTTTTCTAATAGTTTTAAATTTGGTAAAAGAATGTTTAGAACTTATTTTTCTAATAACCTATATCTCTGCCTTAGCTATCTAAAGGCACAGAAGAAAACAATATGTTACTGAAAGTTAGTTATATAACTCCATAAGATAAATCTAAATAAAAATAGTATAACAAGTTTCCTTAAGAAACTTTGGGACAGAAAGGCCATTTAAGAACCCATAGGAATAAATATAAATTTTCTGAACAAAAGAGAAAAAAACGGTGAAATGAAACATTGGCCAGAAGTATATATGTAGGCATGAGACTTTTGGGACCACCAGCCCAAAACTTGCCAAAATGCATTAGAGATGAAAAGCCTACATGGCCACAATTTCCAAGTAGGACAAAACACATTGCCTTAATAAATGAATGTTCTGGCCCTCATCCTCCTTGTTCTTTGATTTATTATTGAGGTTAGCCCTGAGGTCAGTCATGTAACAGACCACCCTGACTTCTCTTGTCTTTCCCCTGTCCCATAAATGCATTAATGTGCAGATGTCCTTCCTTTGTCCTTTATCTTTGCTTCCTAGTTCTAGCTATAAAAGCCAAGGAAGCTTCAGTTTGGGGCTGTCATTATGTGTGTCTCTTACACTGAAGGGTCTTGGTTTAGGGCCATCCCTCTGGGCCTTTTTGAAGTTTGAATTGTATATTGATTTTTAAAAAATCTCTTATCCTTTGCACCATGCCTTACCCATGAACTGTGACTGAAAGAAGCAAGTTAGCAACACCTATTCAAAATCATTGAAGGTAAATGCCCTCAATCCCATGAACAGTGTTTCTTGGATTGTCCTGACTTTGTGAAACACGTAAACTGATAAAAATAGACAGACTTTCTACATAGTGATTAAAAATAACATTAGGCAAAAAAGAAAAAACAGAAATTTACACACATGAAAAATTGAACTAGATGACCAAAAAACAATATAAGATTCTGTTCAGATTTTTTTCTGTTCTAATTAATTGGCAGACTTCAATTGGTTTAATTAAAACAGAAATTATTTGTTTGCATAGACACATAGTTCAATACAATTATTAATTAAAATTCCGATGTCCCATCCTCTGGAGTAGTTCAGCCTTGGAATGAAACCTCTCATGGTTGTAAAATGGCAGCCACAATAGTATCACTCACCTACCACCTTCACCGTGCAGATATTGATGTGTAATGAGTAGACCAGTTATCAGAAGACTACAATTCTGAGACTGGAGTAAATTACTGACCAGTTCCTGCAACACTCTTGATGGTCAGGCAAATAAAATACGTCTCTTGGCTTAAGCTTCTGTTCATTTTTAAGTTAGTGATTTGATCAATGATGGGAACACTTCTTTAACCTCAGTTACTGTGACCAAAATAATGAACTGTATCAGTGAAATGCTAAGTAACTCAATAAAAACTGTGTAATTAATAATGAACTATAACCAATCAGATGGGTTATTATTATCTGAAGGGAGGAAAATAGATGCTGGGAAGTGAGCAACTCTAGGTGAATTTTCAAATGTTTCCATGACTTTATGTATATAGTGAATAAACTTCAGAGAGGCTGGGTGTAGGATGATAATTTCAGTGTTTCAAATGCTGGCTCAGTAGAAGTCACACCCACACCAAGTAAAATTCACACAAAGGTGTCTCTTTCTTTGTTTCTTCTCTTTCTTTTGCTTGGGTTTTTTCTCTTTCTCTCTCTATCTCTCTCTCTCTCCTTCCTTCCTTTCTTTCTCTCTCTTTCTTTTCTCTCTCTCTTTCTCTCTTTCTTTCTTCCTTCCTTCCTTCCTTCCTTCTCACCCCTCCCCTTCCTTCTCTCTTTTCTTCCCTTTTCTTATGTGTGGTGCTAGGATTGAACTCATGGCCTCATTTTTGCTAGGTAACTGTTCTACACTGAGCTGTTTCCCTAGCTTATGGAATATTTTTTCTGTTCATTTTGGTGCACTTGTTTACTGTTCTGTTCCTCAAATTGACACTTCCTTAGATAAATATGAAATAATCCTGTGTTTTAGATATAGCCAACACATACCTCTGATTATATTACAGAACATCGACTCATCCTTTAAGAAATGGCCATGTCCTTTTTGTGCAAGACTTAGCTGAACTTTTGAAAACCCCTCACCATGTCAACCATGGGCATATTGTATGTACATACTGATTTATACACTTTTCAGTTGATTGTAATAGTTTGAATTCCTCTCTTCTCTGTTTACCTTTGAATTATTAGTTGTCATATTTTTTGCAAGGTATAGCACTAAACAATGTAGGTTAAAAATAAATTGATGATCTAACTTTATTCATTTACTCAAATCTTAGCCCTTGTATGTAGGAAAACTCAAAATATATAATATAATACATATAATATATGACATAATAAATAATTTGCACTTATACTTCATACCAAGCTTGTGTAGAGATGTTACTCTCCCTTGTACACTATATAACTTAAATGTCCATATGTTTTGTATATCTCCTAATATTTCAGTGCTTTGAAATTGTATGGGGGGAACCACAGTGGAAAAACTTTGATGTCAAGAAGGAAAATTTAAAACTCACCTAAATTTAAAGTGAGATGTAAATCTGGAATGTCTTTCTATCAATGTACATGTAAATTTCTTTTACAAACCAATTAATAAGACAGTGTTTATACTTATTATTATGGATTTATGTTTTTTCTGAGATCAGATGAAAATGGATGCATTCAGCCTGATATGGCTGTAGAAGGATTTCTATTTTTGTTTTTTTGTGATTTTGCTTATGTTAACTAGTTAACTAGTACTAATATTCACATTGCTTTGGCCTTGTTCAGGAAAGCTGACCTCTTGCTTCAGGTGTAAAAAAATAGAAGAACAAATAAAGACAATTGTTCCTAAAAATTTACAAAGAATAAACAATATGGGAAACATTGAAGTGATTTTTCATATTTACATGAATATGTATATATGCATGGTACAGGCACAATTATCTACAATGTATGCATGTATTATAATCATATAATGTGTATAATATGTAGTCTGCCATGAAAGTGAAACTCAAGTGGTGAGAAAATGCCAATAGAAACTGAGCACAGTGTGAAAACTGGACCGTCTTAGTTCATTTTCTAGAAATCATGGTTCTTGATTTTTTGAAATGTATTTCATAAATTAACTTTTGAGGAAGAGCTAAATAAAAGATTTGTGGGTCTTTTACAGGACTGTATTTGTATAACACTGTAGTCAGAAAGGATATATCTGAACTTCATATAAATAACAGCTCTTTGAAGCAGCCTTAGCAGTATTTTGTCCTCTAGGGACTCCAGCCCACTCTTTGATGTCTTCTGTGCTTTTTTGGAGACTCTCAGAGTGAACTCTCACTGACTGTGCTGTCCTTGCTCGATGATGTTCCTCTAGGTGTGATTTTCAGTCTTTCTTTCTTTGTTGGGATAAATTATCCAAATATAAGTTTGATTGTAGGCTCAAAATATATGATCACAGCTTTGCCCCTGATTCAGTATTAAGTATAAAATTCAAATTTTATAATTTCTGGTTATTTTGCTTTGAGATAAAAATCTCTTCACATTCCTTAGTACGTTGCTGATGTTTTTCTCCTTGTACTCTGTGTGACAAAGTAGCTCCTTTTTTGTTTAATGCAAATAAAATCTAATGTGAATCAAAACAAATCTAATATTAGGGAGACGCAAAGCATTAAGAACTATTAAGAATGTTGTTACCATTATAGTTGTGGGAAATGCTATTTTTCAGTTGTTTGATAGAAGGAAAAGTAGACATTAGGGAGTAATAGGACCCATACTATGACAAGTAATTGTATTCTGTGAAATAAATGAATTTACCAATATGATTGTAATAATTCCAGATAGTTTTCAGTAATATTGGGGAAAAACTCATTCCCTCCTTAAGGCATCACTCCATATCTAATGATAAAATACTCCAAGTGTGAAGCATTGAAGTATTGTCCCCATTTGAAGTGCATGGGGCATTATTACAATTGCAAGTTAGTACTGGAGGAAGAAGGACATGGGAGAAAGGAAATAAATGGCAATAAGGAGGGAAGCAGAAGAGAGAGAGTGGCATAGGTTAAACTTTAGAGAATGTGGGAGAGTATGAGTATGGAAAGAATTTCACCCTAATCTTAGAGGTTAGCAGGAATAAAAATGAGAGCAGTTGCTCTACAATTGCAGAACAAACTTAAGAAAATTCATTTTCCACTTACATGAAAGGTTGAAGACAAACCTTGAGACTGTTCCTAGTGATTGTGGAAACTTCGTGGTGATTGCTTATTCGAGCTTGTTATCAAGATGTCCAACATCAGGTCGGAAGAAACATTTGATTATAGTCATATTTGTATATTTGTACTCCTGGAAAATTACATTTTAGCATGATTAGAATAGTATAAAGTAACAAAAACAATGAGAACTCCTGTTGGTGATGTATGACAAATACCAGCTATGAGGGAAGAAAGAGGCAGGAAGATTCAGGACTGATTATAAGGGGAACTAATGCTATAACTGCATTTACACTTCTTCAGATAGTGAATCCTTCTCAGAAAAAGGAGAAAGGTTCCATTTGGTGTCTCCCTTGGATAGGTTTCATCTTCATCAAGAGACAAGGCTTTCACCAAAAGGACATTTCATACTAAGATTCAATTCTTGATCTGCTCTTGTGCCCCAGAACTTCCCCTGTACTGGGCTACGAAGGAATGACTCAAGGTCCAATTTATATTTGAGACCTGAAGATCATCAAATGTCAGAATGAGAGCAAAATGAGAACAAGACAAGGAAATTCAGTATTTAAAATGGCAACAGAGAATTATTCCAACATCTGGTGCAGCAGTGAGACAGCGTGAAAGATAGCATTGGCAACAGCTTTTGTTGAGAATGGTTCCAATACAGAAAATAAAATAAATTCTGGCTTACAAAGTGAGCTTCCTCATCCGCACCGGATGTTTGTGAATATCTCAAAGACCCTATTCATTTTTTCTTGGCAGCAAGCTATGCAAAAGAAAAAAACAAGTTTACAAAAGCTTTTTCAGTTGCACCCATAAAAAGTTATTTTCAGAATAAACAGTAACAAACATGTTTATTAAATTTCTTTCCAATTATTTTCAGAAATATATAGTTCAAAGGAAAATATTCTAATTTTATATTTCTGAGAGATGAATTAAGAAAATTTTAAAACTGTTAAATGCTTACTATTATGAATTCCTAAACTACCAGATTATTGTAATGTGTTGAATTCATTTACCATACCAAAATATTGTTATTATTTATTAACCAAGAATCACTATGATATATACTTTTTCACCATGACCATGGGTTTATAGCTTTGTTTATTACCTAGGACAGTATTTTTTACAAACGAATGCCTTCTGCCATTATAATGTTCTAGAGCTTGTAATAGCTCTATCTTGCACCTGCTTATTAGTGTATGGAAATGTACAGATCCAGAAGACATATCTGGGTTTAAGATTAAGTATATGAATGGTACTATCACAAAAATAGTTTATGCTTAGAGAAAATTTAAGGTTAAAAGTATTTTAAAACTTCAGGATATCATTATTATGTGAGTTTTCTGAATAGTTGGTATTAGTTCAGGAAGTTAATGATTAACTAGTCAAATTTTTGTTATCCAAGCAAATATCTAGGTAAATTCTAAGCAGTTCCTATAATGAGTACTATACTTAGTTCAGGGAGGAGGAAATTTAATATCAGTGTTTGTTATCGGTAAATACAATATTAAAATTCATATTGCTGCATTTCAACACATTTTATAAACTGTTGCCAGTAAAATCTCTCAGAAACCTGGTTCTTGTGATTCACCAAGAGCACTTAATGGAAAATTCTCAGTTGAAAGAATATCTCTTTGGGAGAACTTGAAGTAGCCTGTTTGAATCCAACACTATGGTATCTCAGATGGCTCATAAAAAAAAGAGTAGCTGCAATATTGAGGATCAAGACCAATAAATATAGTAGTGCCTGGGTCCATGAACTCAGTTCACAATTCTGTTTTCAAACTGAGCTAGACAAGAACTAAATCAAATTTCTCCATAAGGTTAACATTGAACCTAACCATTGAATTTGATTCTGTTCTCATACAAATCAATTTGTGAGCAAAATCATAGAAAGAATCAAGTTTATGAATCAAGGTACCATTGTAGTTAGGAGATTGTGGCATCTTAAAAGAAATTTCTACTTATTATAAAGTTAATGTACATAGATCATAAAATAGATACCAGTAGTCCACCATGCCTTACTTTGAGAAATGTAACAACACATAGTATCTCCTGGAAGAAGGATAGATGATCCATTTCTCTTTAGTGATCTCAGGGATCAGGGTTGTGGTGAGCTCTCTGCTAAGTTTTCAGAAACCTGAGGTGCATGTTTCATGAGTTCCAAGCTCTGCTCTGAGATCTAGTGTTACTACCCTTTTCTGGATCCCTGTTGAGACTCTGCATGAATACTACATGCTGGTAAAATAACAAGAGTAAAAGTGACAATAACAACAACAAAACTCAGGTTCTGTGATCTCATTCATGCACCTAGCGGCATGACCTTGGCTTTCTTTGTGCTTTACTCACTATTTCTACATGAGTAAAATAAGTGTAAACATGGTACTTTATGCAGATGTTGAGCACTAAATGAGTTAATTTTATTATAAAGTAATTTATAGATTAATGCAAAAATAAATCAAGAGTTTATTTTTAAGCTTTCTAAGGCCATACTTCTTAAAGTAAATTCCTTTAATTTTCCCTATTCTAATCACCAGAACACTTTAAATAATATCAAATCGGTTAGCTTATAGAATAGAAACAAACCGATTCCACATCCCTGTGGCAGATGTTTGTACAGAGAACACTCTGAACAAGTGTTAATATGGAGAAAACCCACTATCACAGACATCTACATGAGATAGTAGTAAATCCAAACCAATAACTAGAATTACAAAAGTGCAGCTAAGGAAAAGAAGACTTTAATATCAGAGCCTGAACAGCTGCAGAGAATAAAAATGCTTCCTTTTTTTTTTTTTCTTTTTTTAAAGCCACTCCAATATGGGAAGTCACCGGGTCTCAACAGGATATGGGGCACAGAAATCAGTGTGAAGTCCAGAATCAAGAATCAGTGAGGGCTGGGGATTTAGCTCAGTGGTTCTGGTGTCTGTCTTGCAAACGCAATGGCCCAGGTTTGATTCCCTGGTAACCACATACAGTACTGGGTGTGGAGACTCACGACCGAGCAGCCATCAGTAGCACATACCACAGTGCTGGTCCGTGGTGGCTCACGCCTGTAATCCCAGCACTCGGGAGGCAGAGGCAGGAGGATTGCTGTGATGTGAGTTGGAGGCTGAGCTCAGGGCCAGCCTGAACTAGAAAGCAAGACCCTGTCTCAACAAAAAGAAGCAGAGAAGAAGGAGAAGGAGAAGGAGAAGAAAGAAGAAGAAAAAAAAGAATCAGTGAGCATAGTGACATAAGAAAGGGTAAGTCAGAATATTTTAGTATATTGTAAAGTGATATTAGGATATAATATAAAATATAATCTTTAGAAGAATGTAAGGTTTTGTGAGAATTACAAATGGAGTAATAAAAGAACTTTTCACAATAATAACTTTTAAATTAAAAATATAAATATGTTCTTTTTGATGTTTATCTGGCTCTTATCTGTAGAACTGGAATTCTATATTCCAAATGATATACTGAAGAAAGAACATTCTAGGATAGGGCAAACTTAATTTTTAATGTTTTTACTATTTGCTCTAAATAATTAGTAAACAAATGAAATTATTTCCTCAATAGTGCTGAATCATACACATGTTCACAAATCTCTACCCGAAATAACTTGAGTCTCTCCATTTCTTGGTTTCTTTCCTCAAGTTGTATCCTGATCTGGTACATTGCTTTTACAGAACATTCTGTTCTTCTTCCGCTCCTTTTACCCCTCCTGTATATCATTCACCAACTGACCTTCTTTATGGAGATTTCCTGGATAAACCAAACAATGCATGCCTAACATTATTTTTTAGCGGAGCTTCTCATTTCTTTCCATTTCTAATCTCTATTCATGAAACCATCAGTTATCTTCAGAAATTAAAAATAATTATCCTGCATGCCTCCCCTTTTATTCATTGGCCCACTTGTCTTAGTTTTGACTGTCTACAATTTCAAATATGTTTATCATAGCTCTTCTCTTTCTTAAAATTGATAATATTAGATTAACAAGGAGCTCATTTTTAAATTCTAATATATACCCATTTTTTTAAGATAATGGGCTTCTAAGAATTGGTTTTCTAATGCCTCTCTTCAAGTAGATTACCATAGAGGTCAATGATTTGAAACATACTGTGCAAATTTCTCAAATTGTCTTAATCCCTGTGCATTTCAGACACATTTTTTTGTTCTTAAGCTCAGAATCTAGCCTGCATAGTAAGATGATCTTGCTTAAAAGTACTACATTGTCATCCTTATTGAATTCATATAGCAGTCTAACTTCTCAACTTAAGTATGAGTTTTAAACTAATACTACATTTTTTAGGTCTGTCCAGCTATCCCTATAATAGTGTCACTTTGACTTATCTCACACAGAAACAAAAGCCATCAAGTATCAGTTTTCCTATTTTCCTTCTTTCCTCTATTTTTATTCAGTTTGTTCAAATGGGTTTATGCAGATTGAGATGTTCTTCTTGACCTAGAATTGTTGCTAAGGCCCATACCCTGAATTTAGAGTAACATTCAGTGTTGGACTGTCTACCTTCCTTAGGGCTTACTGAAAGTTACCATCAGAAAAACTAGCCCTGTGTCACGGCTTCACCAACCATAGGTGATTAAATAAGAGAACTGATAAAGATGTATGTTTTCTGTGGATGTACGGTCTCTAGAATAAGCCGCTTTGCCAAGCTTCTTCTAAGTGTGGAGACAAACAACAATAATATCAATTCAATAAAGAGAGAAAGGATAAGTCCTGGGTATGAGAAAAATAATTTACTTACCTCTGAGGAAAAACCTGAATATACAATGGACACTTAAAAATTCATATCTTAGTTGTGAAATAAGATCCACTTTATTTTTCTATAATCCTTTAATGTTACTGACTATACTTGTTTGTGAAGGTTGGGAAATTGTCCTTAAAAAGTTACTAATTGTGATCAAAAAGCTAATTTTTGTTTATTTTTGTTTTTAATGCTACTATTACAAGATGATGAGTTATGCTTTTGACATTCATCTGGCTGATCCTTGGAATCATTATTTGAGCTGAAGAAAAACAGTGTATGTTCTTTACTGCAGTGCCAAAGAGCAAAAATGAGATGTAGTGAAACAGATATATACAGTTCATTTAACCTCAGTCTAAAAGAAGGCTTGCAAATAGAATGCTCTCTCATTCAATTGTACAGTTATCTCCCTAATTGAAAATTGAATTTAAATATTTTTTCTGGAGGGAAAAATACCAGTTTGATGCCAGTTTAAAAAAAAAAAAGACTTTGCAAATGTAAAATGAAAAATTTTATTAAAGAGTGCAGTGATTTAGCTCGCATTAAAATTAAGTATCTAAAATATCTACAGGGCTTGTAAACTTATAAGGAAATGAGCTGTTTTCCAAGTTAATGCCACAGGAACTGACAGCTAGCTGATCTCTTTTCACACATTTTTAATGGTGTATTTCTCTCAGGAATTGAAAGTGCTTTAGATCTAGCTGCCTGCAACTCTAGTGTGTAGAGGTTTCAAAGTGTAATTAGTCTTGGGTTTCAATATCTTAACTCAAAAATAACCAATAGTTTCATGTATAGGAACTCAATTTCCATAAGTGCAGTGTTGGCAAGAGAAGACAAAATGAACAATGTTTGTTTTTGTTCTCATAAGTCTGTTTTGTCACTCTTCTTGGTAGGTTCTGCAAATCTTACATCTTTTCCTTTCTAAAAAGTGCTTTCTGATATTTCATTTTAATAATCTGTACATTCCAAGTACGTATTTATTTTATCTGTAAAATATTTTCTGTTACAGTGTTAGATCACCAGAATATAGGATGATAGCATAACATTAGTGAGGGTAAAAATCTGTCTCCCAGTGTAAACAGGGCAACTATGGGTAAACTGTGTCACTGTGCTTGCTGAGAAAGATATATCAAACTGACTAGTGCAAGGCCATTTCATAAAGCTGTGCCAAATCTCCTGCCCCCCTTTGCTTATGTAATTGTGTTTAAATTAATGACTGTTTCTTCAGTGACTGCACTTGCTGTTCCCCCTTCCATAGAAGTATAAAGGCATAAAAATAAGTGTGGATCTTTGTTTGATGCTTCCAAGGTGATTTGAATCTCTTGAATTTACCAGCTCAGTAAAGCTTATTTTGGTCTTTCTCTCATGTGCTCAGTGATCTGTCCAATCATGCTTCATTAGTGTTACCAGAAAATTAGAGCCTGATGCAACACGGAACTGATCACTCTCTTCCTTGGTCATAGGTTCTTTGTGATTTCAAAGAGTTCATTTAATATTTGCAGGCTGTGCAGAAGTATAGGTGAAATTTATTGTAAAGTAGATATTCCAACCCAGAACAAGAGAGTCTGAAAGAACATTTTCCTTGCTGGTATCCTGGTTAGTTCAGGATCCTTGTTGTGTGTGATGTTTTGATATCAGAAGAAGTGTGCATATTGTATAACTTGAAGGTGTTATAGGATTGTTTCTGCCCCACAGGATTGTTTCAAACTTAAACTTCAAGATATTTCAAAAGAAAAATTTTAAAATAAAAAGTCAAAATAAATTTTAGCATATCAAATTCAGTAGATTATCTACTGAATAAATAGTACATGTAGAGGAAAATACATAATATTTAAATGTCTAGAAAATAAAATTTTTCATAATAATAGAAACATTTTATGCTCATGCTAGTCTATAGTAAATCACAAAATCTTCTTGAAAAAGCCTTTATTTTAAAAAGAAGGAATTTATAAATTAGTTTTTCATGCAATAAAAGACATTTTTCAGTCTCATATATAATATATATTAATATATATAATATAATACATATTATTCATATTTATGTATATTTATATATATTTTAGTCTCATACATATGTGTACACATATGTGTGTATGATTTATATATGTAAATATATATTCATAATATATTTTATATATTTTATATTCATATATTTATATATGCATATTAAATATATAAATATATAAATATATAATAATATATGTCTGATATATTTTATATATTTATATATATCCATACATATTCATATATATATTTATATATGTATTATATGCTTATGAATATATAATATATTTATATATTTATATATATTTAATATACATATATAAATGTATATAAACTGACACATAATATATATAAATATATATAAACAGACACAATATAAAATTTCACAATGAAGTAGAATTTTATTGTATATTAAATAATTCTGTTCCCAAATTTCTTGTATTATTTTCTGTGCTAAATACTGTAATATACCCATGTAATAAACTTTTAACTTTTAAAATTCTTTTAAATATTCACTCAAAATTAAATGTCAATAATATTAGTTTCACGGAGTTGTTACCAGATAGAGGGTCCCATGGGCCCCTCTTCTAGTTTTTTAGTGCTCTGAACAAACAATTGGATAAGACATATAGCAAAAGCAGTGAAAGTAGACATTTATTAAAGGCAGAAAAGAGGTATGCTCTAAAAAGAGCAAATTGGTGAAAGGCTCACAGTGCCCCCAACGATAGAGGAAAGGAGTCTTTTACTTTTGGTGAATAGTTTAACTCCTTAACATATAGTTTTGCTGTCAAGATTTGACAATTGATGCTGAGCCGTGTCCTCTATGTTTACAGATGATATCCTTCCCACACTTCACTTTCTTATAATTGTACCCATGACATATAACTGATATAGATTTGTAGATAATGAGTTTGTCCATGGTGGAAGGTCACTTTAGACACATTGGTGTATTCCTGTGCTTGAGTTGGAGGTTTCCTCAAGAAATGACTTAAGGACTACTACTTTGACAGTGGCTGTATTTGGAAAGCAGACCAGAAGCCTTAAGATTGGTGGGGAGGCATTCCTTAGCCTGTGGTTGAGAAGAAGACATGCCTTGGCTTGTGCTAACTACAATTCTAGAAGTGTAATTTGTCCTAGCTAATATAGCTTGTAGTTCTTTTTTTTTTGGTTGAATCTTCTTCTGGTTTAGGTATCAGGACAATAGTTGCTTTCAGGAATGAGTCCTAGAGCTTTAGAATCTTTTAAATTTCATTAAAAAATTTGAGAAGTATGAATGACCCAATCTTATCATTTTTAATTGAAGAATAATACGCTATTCTATAAAATAACCACATCTTCTTTATCCAGTCTCCTGTTGATGGGCATTTTGGTTGTTTCCAAGATTTAGCAATCCCAAACTCAGCTGCTATAAACATGGGTGCACTTATGTTTCTGTGATATGAATCTTTTAATTCTTTTGTGTATTCATAATGTAGCAATACAGACGAATACTTTTTTTTTTGAGAAGTAAAGGCATTAGTTCCCTCAATTTCTTGTAGAACTCAGCATTGAATTCATCAAAACCAGAGCTTTTCTTTGTTAGTAGGTTTTTAATTACATGTTCGATTTCACTGACTGAAACTGATTTATTTTTTATATCTTTTTGATACAACATTGGAAGTTCATATTCATCTAGAAATCTCTCTATTTCATCTGTGTTTTCTCTCTTTAGAACACAGGTTCTCAAAGTGATATTCATCACCTGAATTTTCATAGAATTTATAGCAATTTCATCATTTTCATTGTTAATTACATGGATTTGAGTCTCTTTTTTAAATAAGGTTGGCTAATAATTTGTCAATTTTATTTAAACATACAAAGTACCTACTTTCTGATTCATAGATTTTTTTATTTTCTTTTATTTCTGCTTTGATCTTTAGGTTTTCTTCTCACATATGAGCTTTGAGCTTAGCTTACTTTTCTTTTTCTAGAAGTTCTCGGTTCAATATTACGTTGTTTATTTGAGCTTGCCCTTATTTCTGGTATGGGAATTCACCTGTGTAAATTTTCTTCATGGAATTGCTTTTATTTTTCTCCCATAAATTCTGGTATTTTGTATTGACATTATCCTTTAATTGTGGAAACTGTCTAATTTATTCTTTTTTTAATCTTTATTGGTACATTAAATATACACATCATGATTGCACTCCATAATGGGGATTTGTACCAGTATAAGACACAACTTAATTTTCATTTTTTCCCATAGCCCTACCCACCCTACCACCCCCCATATACATTAAATTTGTTTCCTTACTTTTTTGTTACAATCTCAACATTGTCCCCTTTCACCTTATTTTACATTGAGCATTTTTTATTTCACAATATATAACATACAATGCTAGGACTCATTTACATCTTTATTTTCTCATACCAGAGAAAAGATGTGATATGTACCTATCTGTGACCTATTTATTTTACTTAAGAAGATATCCTCAAGGTATGTCCATTTAAGTAGAAATGATTCAAACTTATCATTTTTTATGGCAGAGTAGTACTCCATTCTGTAGAAGAACCACAGCTTTTTTATCCAGTCTCCAGTTGATGGACACGTGGGTTGTTTCCAGGATGTAGCAATCACAAATTGGGCTTCTATAAACATGGGTGCACATATGTCACTGTGATAAGAGTCTTTTAATTCTTGTGTGTATATACCTAGCAGGGCAATGGCCGGGTCAAATGGGACCATCAATCCTAGCTTTTTGAGGATTCTCCAAACTGATCTCCAC
This sequence comes from Petromus typicus, assembly GCA_004026965.1. Classification (NCBI taxonomy): domain Eukaryota; kingdom Metazoa; phylum Chordata; class Mammalia; order Rodentia; family Petromuridae; genus Petromus; species Petromus typicus. The sequence continues at coordinate 62 of PVIR01032856.1, read as the reverse complement.
AGGGGTTGTACGAGTCTACAGTCCCACCAACAGTGGAGAAGGGTTCCTTCTTCTCCACAGCC